>WNWU01013765.1:2313801-2358778 GCA_012654045.1 Ptyas mucosa | reverse complement strand
TATTCTATTCTATTCTATTCTATTCTATTCTATTCTATTCTATTCTACTCTACTCTACTCTACTCTACTCTACTCTACTCTACTCTATTCCATTCTTTTTTTAAAAAATAATTTTTATTATAATTTTCCTTGTACAACTCTATGTACAACTCTAGTACATAATCAACAGACTGTGTCATTTTTATATACTTCAAATCAACATTCCATACAATATATACATTATATACATTCAATATCTAATCCTCAATAGCCTTATATATATTTTCAATTTTTATTTCTATTATCTATCCAAGTGTACCATTTTTCCCAAACTGCATAAAATTCCGAATCATCTTTTTCTTTTAGTTCTAGGGTAAGTTTATCCGTTTTGGCACATTCATGTATCTTCTGAATGATCAAGCCCTCTGGTGGTGTATTGCGTCCCTTCCAGTATTGCGCGAAAACAATTCTTGCCACTGTTAATATGTGTAGAATCAAATATCTTCTATTAAATTTTGTTTTAAGTATTCCCAGGAGAAATGTTTCCAGGTTTAGTTCTAGGTACCAACGGTAAAGCATATTGTATTGATTTTCCTTATAAGTAGCAGATATTTTTTTTTTGGAAATTTTTTTTTTCCAAACATACAAATTACATCCTTTCGGAACAGACCTTTGATCCGCTCATCACTTTGTTCAATTTTTAACAAAACCTTTAACAAAATTTTATCTATTCTATTTTGCCATAGCTCTTATTTCTTAATCTTAGATCACATATTCAATTAATACCATCTTTAAAAAATTAACACATATTTACTTAATCAAAACAATTACCCTTCTATTAACCCACCTTAATTCTTAATTCAATTAATAACTCATAATACAACAATTCTTACCCTAGATCCTCACTATTGACAATACAGTTCAAACATACTTATATTTCATTATGCTCATTAAATCTTTATTCCATTATTACTTTATCAAATTTAAATCTTATCTTTAATTTTAAAAATATAGCAATTTAACATTTAAGTATAGTTCTTAGTTCAAATAATGCTCTTTAATGCAATTTCCCAATTATCCTAAATTCTATCTATCAAACCATACAGTTTATATAACACCAATTAAATAATTTTTATTCATAGATCATAATCATATATTGTTTCAGTTTTCTTTTCTTTTTCACTTAGGTAATAAATGTTCAAATTATCACAATTGTTATACATATTTAAACAATATCCCAATTATTGTAGCTATCAATTTTCTAACTTAACCTTTTCTTTTATCCTTCCACTGTTAATCCCAGTGTACAAAATACATCTTTATTCCACTGTTAATCCAACCGTAATCATCTTTATTTTTCTCACTGTTAATCCGAGTGTAATCATTTTAGTTACTGTATAGTTATCTTTATTTTTCTCACTGTTAATCCCATCATAATAATCTTTTACTTTCATAGATATATTATTACAAATATTCAAATTATAGCAATTGTTATAGGTATTTAAACAATATCCCAGTTATTATAACCATCGATTTCCTCAAGTAGTATCTTTTAGCATCTTAATAAAAAATGGTTCATTATATCCATTGCTATATTTCTTTTAATGTATTCTATTTTCCATATATTTTAACTTCAATCCCTATTTCATTTCTAAATATCTGTAATGTAATTCTTCTCATATTTATTAATCTCAATATAGTCATTTTATAAATCCAGGTCCTGGACTTCTTTAAATTTATTAATATTTTCCAACCTTTTATTCTTTTATCATTCAGTATTAATCTCCATATAATGATCATTATATTATTATTAATCTCAATATAATCCTCATTATGTTATTGTTAATTTCAATATAATCTCTAGAGACCTCCTTTTTATTATTACTATTCCCATGTTCAATTATTTTTTCATATTTAATCACAATATCTTTATCTTCTTTATTTTCCACTTCTATGTTTTATTTCTCCATCTTCAATTTCTTGTCCACACATGTACAGGTGAAACTTGAAAAATTAGAATATTGTGCAAAAGTTCATTTATTTCAGTAATGCAATTTAAAAGGTGAAACTAATATCTCGCAAAGCGAGATAGTTCAAGCCTTGATTTGTCATAATTTTGATGATTATGGTTTACAGCTCATGAAAACCCCAAATTCACAATCTCAGAAAATTAGAATATTGTGAAAAGGTTCAATATTCTAGGCTCAAAGGGTCCCACTCTAATCAGCTAATTAAGCCATAACACCTGCAAAGGGTTCCTGAGCTTTTAAATGGTCTCTCATCTGGTTCAGTAGGAATCACAATCATGGGAAAGACTGCTGACCTGACAGTTGTGTAGAAAACCATCATTGACACCCTCCATAAGCCTAAAAAGGTAATTGCAAAAGAAGTTGGATGTTCCCAAAGTGCTGTATCAAAGCACATTAATAGAAAGTTATGTGGAAGGGAAAAGTGTGGAAGAAAAAGGTGCACAAGCAGCAGGGATGACTGCAGCCTGGAGAGGATTGTCAAGAAAAGGCCATTCAAAAGTGTTGGGGAGTTTCACAAGGAGTGGACTGAGGCTGGAGTCAGTGCATCAAGAGCCATCACACAGAGACGGATCCTGGACATGGGCTTCAAATGTGTATTCCTCTTGTCAAGCCGCTCCTGAACAACAAACAACGTCAGAAGCGTTAAAGACAAAAAGAACTGGTCTGTTGCTCAGTGGTCCAAAGTCCTCTTTTCTGATGAGAGCAACTTTTGCATCTCATTTGGAAACCGAGGACCCAGAGTCTGGAGGAAGAATGGAGAGGCACACACTGCAAGATGCTTGAAGTCATCTGCTGGTCTTGGTCCACTGTACTTCATTAAGTCCAGGGTCAACACAGACGTCTACCAGGAGATTTTGGAGCACTTCATGCTTCCTTCCACAGATGAGCTTTATGGGGATGCTGACTTCATTTTCCACCAGGACTTGGCACCTGCCCACACTGCCAAAAGTGCCAAAACCTGGTTCAATGACCATGGGATTACTGTGCTTGATTGGCCAGCCAACTCGCCTGACCTCAACCCCATAGAGAATCTATGGGGCATTGCCAAGAGAAAGATGAGAGACATGAGATCGAACAATGCAGAAGAGCTGAAGGCCGCTATTGAAGCATCCTGGTCTTCCATAACATCTCAGCAGTGCCATAGGCTGATAGCATCCATGCCACACTGCATTGAGGCAGTAATTGATGCAAAAGGGGCCCAAACCAAGTATTGAATACATATGCATGCTTCTACTTTTCAGAGGTCCGATATTGTTCTATGTACAATCCTTGTTTTATTGATTTCATGTAATATTCTAATTTTCTGAAATTGTGAATTTGGGGTTTTCATGAGCTGTAAGCCATAATCATCAAAATTATGACAAATCAAGGCTTGAACTATCTCGCTTTACATGTAATGAGTCTATCTCATATATTAGTTTCACCTTTTAAGTCACATTACTGAAATAAATGAACTTTTGCACAATATTCTAATTTTTTCGAGTTTCACCTGTATACTCCATTTCGATTTTTATATCCTCAAATTTTGTCCTCTGTGCAATATTATAGTTATTTCTTTTATTTCCATTCTCCAGGTCAAATAATTACTCCAATTATAAAAGTTCCATTGTATTCCTTTCTATTTCTTTTTTTATTCCTCCAAAAGTCAAGCCTCTTGTAGACAAGAAAATCCTCCACACGTTCTCACGGTTATTATCTGTGAAATTCACAATTTTCCAAAACAAAGAATCAAGTTACAATGTTCCTTTTTACTCCAGATGGTGTTTCTCTGCAATCCACAATTTCCAATTGCTTAACAAGTACCCATTTTGTTTCCATTACATCACGATCTTACTTGACTTCTTTTTTCTTTTTCAATTTAAAAATATCAAATCATATTTAAAATCCAGTCCAAATTTAAATAGCTTTTCTCACTTCTTTTTTTCTTTTTCTCCCTTTTATTTATACATCCATTTTTTCTTCTTAAAGCTTATTATCCATTCTTTTTTTTTCCTTGCAATTTAAAAAAGAAGGGAAAAAAAGATCTCTTTATTTCTTTCCAGTCCTTTGATCATATCTAATTGTTTAAAGTTTCCAATTAGTTTGTTCAGAAATCAGTTTTCAATTGGGTTTTTGTCTCTTCCATGTTACATTTCAAAACCTTCTTAGCCCCCATTCTCCTTAGCCGCGATTACACATTAGAGGTCTTATAGTTGTAAGATGTTTCTCTTGTTGTTATTCAAACTTCCGGTTTGGCATTGCGGCAAGACAGTCAGGGAAATAGCGGGCTCTGATGAGCACCGCGGAAACCCCGACTGCTGAACCGCTGCCGATGGGTCTTCGGACCGGAACCATTCTGCAGGGACGGGGAAGAAAGAGAGGCCCCTCGGATGACCAAGAGGAACAGGCAAGTTCCTCAGAGATCAGAGGGAACTCTCTGTGAGTCAGTGGCAGGGGGCAGCAGCCATGGCGGCTGCCACGAAGCTGGGACAACCGGACTAAGTGTAGAGCTGGAGGAAGAGAGGAATGGAACGGAGTTTTTTTGAAGCCGGGTGAGTGACAGCCAACTCAGGCATAAGCAGCGGATTTTGTTATAGTGTAGTTTTTGTTCCAAATTCTTTCCCAATCCTCTAAATCTATATTATGCCCTATGTTTTTAGTCCATGCAATCATTGGTTCTTTCACCACCTCTTCTACTCTATCAAATTCTAATAGATAATTGTATATTTGGATAATAATTTTCTTTCGGGGCCTATCAACAATTTGTCTAGTTGTTTTGGTTCCGTGTCATTTCCGTATTCTTCCACGTCTTTCTTATATCTAGATTGCAGTTGTAAATATGGCCACCAATCGATAGAAATTCCCTGTTCCTTTAATATCTGATTGGTTTTAAGCTTCCCCTGTTTATCTAAAATTTCTGAATATCTAGGCATGGGGCGTGGTTATGGCCGTGGTGGTGTGAGGATGTTTTCTCTGCTTCGCAGGGCATTTTTACGGAAGATAAACGTGGATTAAAGTGTTTGAAATGCACCGATAGGAGCCAAAATTTTATAAATTGTATCGGAAGAGCTACTGACCCAGTAGACTGACTTTGGAATCGGTAGGTCACCTGAACCACTCGAATTTTGAAGTTTTTCATAGCGTGGGAAAATGGAAGGAGTGAGGGGTGACTAGATAGGCAGTCGCAATTGTGTATTCGGAGCAAATAGCTGCTTTTTGTTCTCATTATCATTGTGATCTGCATTTGTTTTTGCTGTGGGGCAAAGGCACGGAACATCAAAGACTGGTGGAACCGTTTTTTCTTTCGGAAGAATATATGAATTTTAAGCTGATCTTTTGTTTGTGAAAGTGCCTGAGCTGAAGCGGCAAAACGCATTCCTGGGCAGTGCCTTCCAACGGATGTTAGTTTTTTTTTCTCCTTAAGGAAATTACGCAAGTTGAACTGAGAGTTATAAACTTTTATTTTTGGCCCTTTTGAGTGCAATAATAAGCTCTCTCAGCTTCAGTTGAGAATTGTTGTCCCTTAATCTTCATTAAAGACCCTCTTGGCAAAAGTGGATAATTAAAAACTTATTAAAATATGGCGACTCAACAATCTTTAGAAATGCAACAAGTTGCTGTGGCCTTAAATAAAATTGGTGAAAAGATATCAGGACTGTTAGATAGGATGGATAATATGACACTGGAAATTAAAAGAATGAATCAAGAAATGAATGAAAATTTTGCAAAGCAAACAGTAGAAATGACAACCATTAAAGATGAAATTGAGCAGATTCACGCACATGATGCAAAGATAGATCGGCAAATTGGAGAACTCTTTTTTAAAAATGAACAACAAGATAAAAAAATCTGTCTTTTGGAAGAAGAATCAAGGAAATATAATCTGGTTATTCGAGGAATTCTAGAAGAAAAAGCAGACAATCTGAAACAACGAGTTCTAAAATGGCTTAATGATCTTGATACACAGCTCACATTTACAGCAACAGATCTGGCAAGCGTTTTTAGAATCGGATATAAAAGACAAAATGGCTTAAATAGAAATGTACTTGTCAGATTTGCAAATCTCAGTGATAAATTGGAGGTGATGGTGAAAGTGAGAGAGATGGGTGAAGCTCTGAAATTTGAGGAGAAAATTATTCAAGTTTTTCCGGATATATCAAGAGAAGAAAGAGCGTGGAGATTCTTTTTGAAACCAATTACAAAGGTTCTGAGAGACAATGGAATTAAATATAACTGGAGGCCACCACAGCAACTAAAATTTTTTTATAAAGGAAGAATGCAAACAATTACTTTGGAAACAGATGCAGTGTCATATTTACATGAACTTGGACTGATTGTAAAGTATGAGGACATAACAGAGATAAAAGATCAAATGCTTAAGATGGGTGGAACATACGTAAAAACATTAACACCAGAAGAAAAAGGGACTGCTGGAGGACAAGATCCTAAAGGGTTAAAGCGGAAGGAAATCTCACCTGTGATGGTTGAACAAAAGAAAAGTCATGATGATATAATGGGAGATGGAGTGGATAAGAAATTGAAGGATCTTGAAAAAGAATCGCAGGAAGCTGAGTGCAGGGAAAAGTTACCACCCTTTTCTCTGAGAGATGAACTTAAGTAGACTGCCCAAAAGAAGTGACCCGACCATTGCACGTCCCCTCTCCCCCACTCTCTTTATAGAGGCGGAAACCAGTTGAGGATGTGGGGGACAAAGATTGTTTGTTATTTAATGTTTGTTGTGTCTTTTGTCTTTTTTTATTTTTTTTATTTTTATTTTTTTTAAATTATTTCTTTTATGCTGAATGTTGTTTGGAATGTGGGAGATTGGTGTTGGGATCTGGGCACAGAAAGGAAGAGGAGGGGAAAGGATTAAAAAAGTTACAGTTTAAATGGGTTTAATAAAAATAATGACATGGAATGTGAAGGGCACAGGGAATCAGATTAAGAGAAGACGATTGGAATTTAAAATTAAAAGAGATTTACCAAATATATTATTTTTGCAAGAAACCCATCAGAAATCTGAAGACTCAAATAAAATGTATATAAAGGGTATGCAAATTTATGAAAAATCTTTTGGAACTTCAAAAGCTAGAGGAGTTGCAACACTGATATCGGATAGGGTATATTTTGAAAAGAAAAAAGTAATCGTGGATGATGAAGGAAGATATGTAATAATTGTGGGAAATATTAATGAGGAAAAAGTGACACTGGTTAATTTATATCTACCGAATGAGAAACAAAAAGAATTTCTTGAAAAAATAAAAAAATTTTGGAAATTGAAAGTGTAGGGAAAGTAATTGTGGCTGGAGGATTTTAATTTAATTAGCGATAAAATAGATAGTACCAACCCCACTCGTTACGGAGGAGCAAATAAAATGGGGACTTTAAACAAGTGGATACTTCGAAATGGCATGGTAGATGTCTGGAGAGAAGTGAAAGGAACTGAAAGAGTGTACACTTTTTACTCTAAGATATATAATACATATTCAAGAATTGACTATATTTTGGTTTCTAAAGATTTGTTGAATAATGTGGATAAAATAGATGTGGGAATTTTTAAAGATTCTGATCATGCAGAAGTTACAATGGAAATAGATTTTAATTTTGAGAAAAAAGGAAGTTGTTGGAGATATGATGAAAAACTGTATAAAAATGAGGAGGATAAAAAATGGATATTTAAAAAATGGGAAGAATGTTGGAGATTGAATGATAATGGAGAGGTTAAATTTGAAATTGTTTGGGATGCGATGAAAGCAGTGTTTAGAGGGGAAAGTATCAAGTTATCAAGCAGAAAATATAGAAATTATAAGAATAAAATCGAAAAAGATAAAAGCCAGATTAAGGAATTGGAGAATCAATTTTTGCTTACTAAAGAAAATTTTTTTTTGACGGAACTAAATTTGCTAAAAAATAAATCGATAGAAGAGGATATAGAATTGGTAAAAAAGAATATGAGATATCTAAACAGGAATTTCTTTGAATTTAGTAATAAAAACTCTAAGTTACTGGCAAGGATGGCGAAGAATAAAAGAGAGAAGAGAGAAATTGGAGCCTTGATAGATGATAAAGGTATAAAAATGTTATAAAAAATTAGAAAAATGTGAAGTGGTTAGGAATTTTTTTCAAAATTTATATTCGAAAAAATTAATTGATCAGGAAAAACTGAGAAGTTACTTAGAAAAACATGTTGTGAAAATTGACCAAACATATAAAGACTTTTTTTTTTTTATAATAAAAAGTTTTTATTGGTTAAGAATATACAATATTATGGTTTACAATATGTTGAATTTTCAATATCTTTATAAAAAGATATTTCAATTATTATTTTCTTTTTTTAAATTTCTCACACAACAGACATTATTATCTTAAATAAAAACAAACAACCAGGTTATATAAAAATTATATAAACAAAAAAAAAGAGTGTTATACAAAATACAATAAAAGAAGAGAGAGAAAAGAAAAATGTCAATTAAAAAAACCTTAAACAATAGATTCCCCTCCTTTCTTCATTTCCTAGTTCTGGCTCTTAAAACCATGGTCTGGCTTCCCTCCCCCTCCCGGGCCGCAACAGCTCCGTCCGCCTCCGCTCCTTGATCATCTAATACTTCCCCCTCTTCGGCTCCTGTATCTTCTCCACCTAGGAAGGATTTATGTTGGTCAAAAAAAGCCTTAGCTTCCGTTACATTATTAATTTTCTTCTTACTGTCCTCCCAAAAAATCATCAAACCCTCCGGAATCAGCCACCTAAAACCTACTCCCTTGAGGTACAGCTTATTTGATAAAAAATAATATTTTCTTCTTAATTCTCGTACCTGTCTGGGAATCTGCTTCAGGATGGTGATCTCCTTGCCCCTGTACACCAGCGCCCCCATTCTTTGTTTTCTCAATATCTCATCTCTCAGTTCCCTTCTCACAAATTTAATATGAATCTCTCTTGGTAGATTATGTAAAATTGCAAATTGTGAGTTTACTCTGTACACCAAGTCCACATCCCTTCCAATAGACTCCAAATCTCTTTCTAAAAATTCACCCAACATTTTAACCATCACTTCTCTCAAATTTTCCTGGTCAAGTTGTTCCACGTTTTGGAACCTGAGAAAATAAGACATCTTATCCAATTGTAAGGTTAACATTGCATTTCCTCTCCCATCCTCCACCTTCTGAAGTGCCCGTACCTCCCCCTCCAGACCCCCCATCTTCTTCTTGTTTTGCTCTGCCAGCTGTTGAACATCATTTAAATCTTTTTTCATAAGTGTCATTTCAGATTTAATTTCAGATAATCCTTTTTGGACGTCATCTAACTTGTCCAACTTTTGGTCCAATATCGCCAGTCTTTCCAAAATTTTCCCCAAGTCAGTTGCTGCTGATTTGTGGCCCTTAGCCATCTTAGATCAGTAGAAGATGAGAAATCAAAGGGCAAACCTCCAGAGAAGAAAGAGGGATTAGCAATCAAAGTAATTTTTCAACTGTCCACCAGTGGGCGCTCACAGGAGCAACGAGTCCGAAGTATAGAGTAGGTCAAACAGGAAGCCAGAGGAGAATGTTGTCTTCAATCATAAATAAAGAAGCAGGAAGTCAGACCGCCGCCATTGTCTGCCGGGGGGAGGGGCCACCAGACCTCTCCAAGAAACTCTGCCACAGCCATCCTCCAAGGAAAAGTCAGAAAGGTAAGGGGTTTCACCCCATCTCCTTCCCCCTAGTTCTCTGCCACGGCACCTTTCCAGCTACAAGGGGGGGGGGAAACTCCAACCCCCCCTCTCGCCTCCAGGATGCCTGCTCCACTCTGCAATCAGTCAGTACAGTCCGTTGTGCCTTCTTAGGTAGCACCGGTCCCCTTAGGCGCTGTGGCGCCTCCACGGCCTCGAAAAAAAGCCGCCGATCGCCTCCCACCCCCTCTGGAGCCTCGGGCGCGCCAGCATCGGCCTCCCGGCCCCTGGAAGTGAGGCAGGGGACCCCTGGCGAGCCGCCCTCAAACGGCAAACGCCCCAATAATGGGGCGCTTGGCCCAAAGGGCCTCCAGATGGGGGGGATCAGACTCTGGGGCCAGAGCTAGCCCGATCAAAGTCTGTCGCCAGCGGAACCGGAAGCGGAAGCCCCAAACATATAAAGACTTGATGGAAGAAGATAACACAAGATGAGATTAATGGAGTAATACAAAAAATAAAATTAGGGAAAGCTCCAGGTGAAGATGGATTATCTGCTGAGTTTTATAAAGAATTTAAGGAAATAATAATACCAAAATTGCAAAAATTATTTAATGGAATTTTACATGGTGGAGAAGTTCCGTTGTCATGGAATAGAATGGTGATATCCATAATCCCTAAACCAGATAAAGACTTAGAAAGGATTGAGTCCTATCGGCCCATTTCCTTAATTAATCAAGACACAAAGATATTTACCGCCATTATAAGTAATAGACTAAGTAGATTTATAGATAGATATATAAGTTATAACCAAGTAGTTTTGTGAAGGGTAGATACATGAGTGATATTGTTAGAAGAGTATTAAATATTATCGATGTTGCTGAATATAATGGTGACAAAATAGGTATAGTATCATTAGATATTTTTAAAGCTTTTGACTCTGTACAATGGGAAACTATTAAAATAATTGTGGAGGTATTAGGTTTTGGTAATAAGTTTATACATGTTATGTCAAAATTGTATCAACAAAGTAGTGCAAGAGTGAAGGTGAATGGAAGGTTGACAGAAGAGATAAGATTGGAAGCGGGTACGAGACAAGGATGTCCCTTGTCTCCAACATTATTTTTATTAGTTATGGAAATTTTGACCAAAATGATAGAAAAAGACGAAGAATTGGAAGGGTATAAGGGATATAAGATAAATCTGTATGCGGATGATACTTTGATTATTTTGAAGGACATAGAGAAAGATTTGAAAAAGATACATAAGCATTTGAAAGAATTTGAGGAAATGACAGGTTTGAAAGTAAATTGGTCAAAATCTGAACTATTAATGGATAATAATGGTAATGAGCGGGAGAATATGCAAGAACAATTTGGGATAAGGATTAAAAATACACTGAAATATTCAAAAAAATACTGAAATATTTGGGCATAACACTTTCACTCAAAGTTAAAGAAATGAAAAAACTAAATTATGATGTGGTGATGAACGAAATTGAGAAAAAGATAGATAAATATAAAATGATAAAGTTGTCTTGGTTTGGTAGAATTGCAATGTGTAAGATGATGTTGTTGCCAAAGTTCAATTTTTTATTTGAGATGCTACCGTTAAGTTTGAGAGAGAAAGATATTGACGGAAACTGGATAAATTTTGTAATGGTGGGAAAAGACCTAGATTAGTGAAGAAAATGTGGTATCAAAATCAAAAGGAAGGTGGATTAGGAATCCCCAAATTACTCAATTATTATTGGGCCTATGCTATTCGGATTGTGGTAAAAATATTTAAAGGTGAAGATAGTCATTGGAGAGACTTAGAATTAAAAGATATCAAGAGATCTGGCTCAACATGGTTTTTAGATAAAGTAAAATCAAAATGTGTAATTAATAGTTACTGGTTAAAGGGACTGAGTAAAATTTGGAATAAATTTGTTAAAATTTTAATTCCAGATATAATTTTCTTGGGGAAGACAATTGAAAATTGGCCGATTAAAACTAATATAAGTCGTGATAAGGTAATTGAAGATGAAAATATAGAAATTATAATAAATTGGTTAAAAACTTTAGAAAATGAAAGGAGGAAAAAAGAAATTATTGAAAAATTGGGTTTAGGCTGGTTTGAAAAAATACAGATAGAAAAATGGACTAAGAAAGTAAGAGATAATTGTTCGATAAGTAGAAGTAAAACTGAATTTGAACATTTAGTATTGCAAATTATGAAAGATGAAATTGGGCTAAAGGGACTCGTTAGTAAGATTTATAAGATTATAAATTTTGATGGAAAACCACAAAGGGTGATGAAGATGAATTGGGAAAAAGAACTTAATATTAAAATATCAGATTTAGATTGGAATATGAATTGGAAGAGTAGAATTATGAAGACTTTATCTGTAAGGATTAAAGAGCATAATTATAAGGTTGTTTGGAAATGGTATCTGACTCCATTAAGACTGTCACTGATGGATGATAAAATTAGTAAAAAATGTTGGAGATGTGATATGGAATTAGGAACTTATGAACATATGTGGTACAAATGTGATAAAGTTAAAAAGTTTTGGCATCAATTGGAGAAAATCATATTTGAAACGATGGGGAAAGCAATAATATTGGGACCAGAAACTATATTACTGTTTATAATTAAGGAAATAGAACTAACAAAATATGAGAAAGAATTGACTAGAATTATGATTATAATGGGTAGAATTATAATAGCTAGATATTGGAAATTAGATGTGAATTTTAGAATAGAAGAGTGGTATTGTGAAATGTGGAAATTAGCTTTAAATGATAAAATGACATGTGATATTAAAATTAGAAATGGTAACTATAAAGAGGATATTTTCTGGAAAATTTGGAAACCATTCGTGGAATATGCCTTTGGAAAATTGGACGCTTCGGTACCTGTACCCCGAGAACGTGGATTTTGGCGATCATGAGGATATATCCGAAGAACCAAATCTTCCTTTCTTATGTATAGCATAGGGTGAAGTATTGTATATGTTGTTTGTAATGTTATTTTAAAAAATAAAAAATATTAATAAAAAAAAGAATATCTAGGCATTTTGCTTATATCTAATGTGTTGGGGTGGATCATTGCTTCCATGGTGGATAACTAACCAGGGATTTTCATGTAATGTTTTTTCCTTATATCCTCCCAAATTCGTAACAATGCATCTCTTATTTTGTGTCTATAGAAATATGAGTGTGAGTCCTATTCTGTTTATCCCACATAAAGGCATGCCACCCCTTTTGCAGATCGTGTCCTTCCAGTGTTAAGATTCTTCTGTTGTTTAAATTCACCCAATCCCTTATCCAAACCAGAGGTGCTGCCTTGTGGTAAAATTCCCATGCCAGGAGTCCAAAGCCCCTCCGCCTACTTCTGCTATCTTGGAGGAGAGTAGTTTTATCCTTGCCTTCTTTCCTGACCAAACAAATTTTGTGGTAATTTTGTTAAGTTCTCTGAAAAACTTCCTATCTAATGATATGGGAATTGTCTGAAATAAGTATAATAATTTGGGTAGGATATTCATCTTGATGGTTGCTATCCTACCTAAAAGCGATAGTTGTAGCGTCCTGCATTTTTCCAAATCCTTCTTTATTTGTTGGACTAATACCATGTAATTATCCTCCTTTAAGGATGTACATCTCACCATTAACCATATCCCTAAGTATTTAATTTTTTTTTACAATTTGTAAATCCATTTCCTTTTTTAATTCTTTTTTCTGATTTGTTAAGTTTTTAACTATTATTTTGGTTTTCCCTTTGTTAATTTTAAGTCCAGATATTTCCGCATATTTTTCTATTTCTCGTATTAAAATAGGACCAAATTCCAGAGGTTCCTCAATAATGAATACCATATCGTCCGTGAAGGTCTGTGCTTTGTACTCTTCTCTTTTAATTTTTGTTCCCTTTATTTCTCGGTTTGCTCTGATTCTATTTAGTAAAATTTCTAATGTTAAAATAAAGAGAAGTGGCAACAGTGGGCATCCCTGAAGTACACCCTTGGTTATCTAAAATGTGTTGGTGGTGTCCCCGTTTACTATTACCCTTGCCTTCTGCATTGCATATATTGCCGCTATTGTATTTTTGAATTTATTTCCCAGTTTCATGTGTCTAATTTGCCTAATCATGAATTGTCAGTTTAGATTATCGAAAGCCTTTTGGGCATCGAGAAAAACAAGAGCCACTTGTTTCTCTGGGTGGGCTTCATAATATTCCAGTATGTCTACTATTATTCTTGTGTTCTCTTATTTGTCTGTTTGGAAGGAAGCCATTTTGATCTGGGTGTATAGTCTCATTCAATACTCTTTTCAGCCTTTCTGCTATTATATTCATGAATATTTTGTAACCTGCATTTAAGAGGGATATTGGTCTGTAATTTTTGATTTTATTTTTATCAGTACCTTCTTTCGAGATTAAGGTGATGTATGCCTCCCTCCACGATTTTGGTATTTTCGCTTCGTATAGTGCTTCATTACATATTTCCAACAATACTGGTTCTATAATCTCACTCATTTTTTGGTAGACTTCCCCTGGGAGGCCATCTGGTCCTGGTGTCTTATTGTTCTTAAGTCTTAGTATTGCCCCTTTAAATTCTTCTGGCGTTATTTCTCTATTTAGCATTGTCCTTTTTCCCTCCTCTAGAGGTGTAAGCCCTTCTTCCAACAAATAATTATCAAATTTATCCTTTGCTATTTCCTTTTGTTTAAAAAGATTCACATAATAATTTTGTACAATTTTCTTTTTCTTATTCTATTCTATTCTATTCTATTCTATTCTATTCTATTCTATTCTATTCTATTCTATTCTATTCTATTCTATTCTATTTGGCTATGGCCCTTCTCCTCAAGATGGACTCAGTCTTGCTTTTAATAGCTAATGTTTATCTTCCGCCATCGTTAAGAAAAGTTGTGTATGGGTGAAGTTGGAACACAATATTAGTAAACTCCACATGGACTATCCAAAAGCCAGGATCTTACTACGGGGAGACTTCAATGCTAGATTGTGACGAGATGATTACACACTATATATGAAATAATATCATTATCCACCATCGGAGGTTCCCATAAGAACCAACTCCTTCCTCACATGACTTTCTAAAGACAATAGAGCAAATTTCACTGGTCTCTGTTTTGCAAAGATGGCGAATAAACTCAACCTTTTTATATCCAACAGCTCTTGGGCTGGCGACTATCCTGGTGAGATTACATTTATGGTAGGGTCCAAAACCAGCACCACTTCTATGGACTAACTTCATTATGTAAAAAATTTTGAAGTCCTACCTTAGCTGGAAAATAATCATCTACCTTTGTGTATATACAGGAGTGGCCAAAATTGCGGAAACCTTTTGAGGAAAGTACTTTCTAAAACTAGCTAATAACACCATTTTTTTTGAGTAGTACCATAAAATTATATATCAATGGAAAGATAATTTAATCAAGAATGTAATGTAATGCAATAACTTTTATGAAGGATTTGCTATTAGAATAGCAGTTACAGTATAAAGAAGAAAAGTGAAACACATAGAAAAAACGAGATATACAAAAATTATCACCATAGAAAAAACAAGATATACAAAAATTATCACGTCAGTTAATACTTGGTTGGGTAATCTTTATCATGAATTACGGCCTTACATTTTCCTATGGAGTAAACCAAGTCTTTTAGTTCTGCAGCTGTTATAATGTGAAACCAAGATTGAATGATTACTTCTATTAACTAGATTTTATTGCTGGGTCGCTCCTGACTAACAAGTTTCTTTAGTCGGCTCCATAGATTTTCAATTGGGTTAAGGTCCGGGCCATTCCAGCAGTGGACTATGATTATCTTGAAACTCCAAAAAAAAAAAAAAAAAGTGGGGTTATTAGCCATCAAACCTCAAAAATACACTTTTCCCAAAAGGTTTCCACAATTTTGGCCACTACTGTACATGAAACCCTTCATCTGGCAGATGCCCTTGAGGGACCAATTTATTCCCACAATTTCTCCAGCAGGTCCAACAAAATGTAGGGTCAAATGGTCCCAACAACTTGACCAGAAGGTGAGGAGAGCCCTATCAGAGGACAATCTTCAAAAATTCCGCTCAGCCTTTAAAACTGGAATATTGCGTTTATGACTGGGAGAGGTAGATATGATGGGAGCCGAGGAGTAGGCCGCTCTTGGGGAACTAGGACTCGCTATGTCAAAGCGATTAAGTGTTCTGGCCCCTCTGGTTTTGGTTCACAAGGCTCATCCCGTATACCCGTATACCTGGTGACTTGGGAAATCAGGGCCCTGGCCTCAGGCTGCTGCTATTTAATGCCAGGTCTGTTGTTAATAAAGCCCCCCTTGTTTGGGATTTAAACCTGGAGGAGAGGGCTGACCTGGCATGCATAACTGAGACCTGTCTGGGCCAAGTGGGGGGGTGTTCCCCTATCAGCGATGTGCCCAGACAGGTTTTAGATACTGCATCAGCCGCGACTCCAGGGAAGGGGTGGAGGAGTGGCAGTCATTGTCTGTAAGAGCCTTTGCCCTCGCAGGATCCCTGCCCTGAAGATTGTCGGATGTGAGTCCCTCCTCTTGAGGTTGGACTCAAGGGTTCAGTTGGGTCTGTTGTTGACATACTTGCCTCCCAGTTATGTTACAACATCCCTACCTGGGCTACTAGAGGCAGTAGTCGGGTTGGCGGTGGAGTTCCCCAGGCTTATGGTGCTGGGGGGACTTTAACCTGCTGTCACTTGGCGAACCCTCAGATGTGGCTCAGGAGTTCATGGCTGCCATGACAACCATGGACCTGACCCAAGTAGTTCAGGGTTTGACCCATGGGGGGGGACACACACTTGACTTGGTGTTTCTCTCAGGGCAGTGGAGAAGTGATCTGGAATTAAGGGCTATAGATGTTTCTCCTTTGTCATGGTCAGATCATTTCCTGCTGAGGTTGGACTTTAGGACGCCACTTCCCCATTACAGGGAGGCGGAGCCGATTAAGTGGTTCCGCCTCAGGTACCGAATGGACCCTGTAGGTTCCAGAAGGAGCTTGGGAAGATACCTGACTCCCTTGTTCACAGCCCGGCAGAGATCCTGGTTGTTGCCTGGAATAAGGCGGCATCTGGGGCACTGGACCGGATTGTGCCTTTGCGACCCCTCAAGAGCAGTGGATCCAGGAAAGCTCCCTGGTTTACCGAGGAGTTCCGGGAGATGAAGCGCCAGAAGAGACATCTAGAGCAGTGCTTGAGGACCAGTAAATCTGAATCTGACCGAACACTCTTAAGAGCCTTTATTAGGACTTATTTAGTGGCGATACGGTTGGCAAAATGTTCGCATTTTTCCGCACTTATTGTATCCACTGATTCTTGCCCAGCCGCACTGTTTAGGGTGACTAGCTCTCTCTTTAATGTAGGGGGAACGGAGGAGCCCTTACAAGGTAGAGCTGAGGAATTTGTGCAGTTTCTGTCGGATAAAGTCGCTCAGATTCGGATGGACCTGATTGGGCAATTCCGACCGAGATGACCAGGGCAGGTCTTAGTCGTATTGTGTGAGATGAGTTTGAGCCTGTGATTCCTGAGGAAGTGGTCAAGGCTGTGGGTGCAATGAGCTCCTCCACTTGTTTGTTGGACCTGTGCCCCTCCTGGCTGATTTCAGCCAGCAGGGAGGTGACACGAGGCTGGCTCCAGACTTTAGTTAACGCTTCCTTAAGGAAGGGGTCTTTTCCACAACCATTAAAGGAAGCGGTTGTAAGGCCCCTCCTCAAGAAGCCTTCCTTGGACCCAGCAGAATTAAAGAACTTTCGTCCAGTCTCCAACTTACCCTTTCTGGGGAAGGTTGTAGAGAAAGTGGTAGCACATCAGCTCCTACAGACATTGGATGAAACCGATTATCTGGACCCTTTTCAATCTGGCTTCAGACCTGGCTACAAGACAATTCTCATCATGGATCAAGGCTCTCAAGTCCAATCTTGCCAAACTAGGCTTCTCCCGAGCTTCAATACTCAAGATGACTATGACCTAGCAAGACAAACCTTGTGACAAAGGGTTGATGACATCGAGAGGTAGGTGGACTTAGGGAAAACTCCGCAGTTTCCAGCTCCAGATGCCATTAGATATATTGTTGCTCCTGCCAGCTACCTTAGTCAGTTGAAGTCAGCAAGCCACCAAAAAGCATGAACTTCCATTGGCCGTCCTATACGGCAAGTATAAAAGGATACCATTGACGGAAAGACTCTGTTCCTGCAGCTCAGGATAGGTGGAGACTGTGGGTCACATGCTCCTTATATGTTTCTTTTACAGAGAGATTAGGAAAAAACACATTCTATATCAGGGATCCTCAAACTACGGCCTGCGGGCAGGATGTGCCTCATCAAATCAATTAATCCAGCCTGTGTGGCACCACGAGGCTGCCCCACCCACATTGCCCTGCCCACCTGCCAGCCCTACCTTTCAGCCGAGTGCAGGCCTTGCTTTTGTGGGTAGCGGTGGTGAGCAGAGCAGTGCAAACCCAGTGGGCTGCAACTGGAAGGTAAGGCCAACGGTGGAGAAGGGAAATATGCTCCGGGCCCGCCATGCTAGGCTGAAGGGCCATCTTGGGGAGTGGGGATGGACATGGTGAGGCTCAGCCACCTTTCACTGCTCTGGGCTGGGCAGCAGTTTGTGTCAGCATTCCAGAAACCCCCCACTCCAAGTAAAACTCGGAAGTAATCATTTTTCAAAGTTCCATTTACTAGAATAGATAAACTGGCACATCTGGGAAAACCCGAACCTGAGAAGTCTGGGTTTTCCAAATCAAAACACCCAAAACCATCCCCTCACTCCTCAGTTGATCACATGCTCCCATCACCATCCATCCCGTCTTGAGACAGCACTCCGACCATTGCTTCTCCAGATGCAGGATCGGCCTGACCTTGACCGACAGGAAGAATGCTATTATGTCTAAAGACAATCCCTCTACTAAATCCCTCCTCCTATTTTCCCACACATGAGAAGATGGAAGCTTCTGGCCTAATATGGCTTCCAAAGCTGATAGGCATGTCCTCCCCCCTCCCCCGCAGAAAAAAAACACACCCTGAAAAAGAAAACACACAAAAGAAGGGGTTATCGCCTTGTACATAAAACTTGATAACCCCCGCTCCCCCTTCCAGGAGGACCTTTTGGTTTCTCAGGGAATTTATCTTGAAATTGCTTTACTAGTCTATCAGCATTCACATCCCAACTTTTCACCCAAGTAGCTTCAGACAATGGGTACCCTTTCCAGTGTAACAAATACTGTAATCGACCCCTGTATAGTCTAGAGTCAAGGATCTTCTTAACTTCATAATGAGTCTCCCCTTGTACTACCAAAGGAGGGGGGAGCAGCTGGTAAGGGACTTAAGTTAGATCCTCTTGCTGGTTTCAATAAGCTACTGTGAAAGACTGGATGCACTTTCCCTAATATGCGAGGGAGGCTAAGTTGGACAGTCACTGGGTTAATCATTTTCACTATAGGGAAGGGACCTATGAATTTGGGTCCAAATGTCTTGCTAGGTAACCTCAATCTTAGGTATTTGGTTGACAAATACACCTTATCTCCTATTCGGAAAGGTGGCTGGAGAGACTGGCATTTGTCTGCCTGGGCCTTATATTTTTCCGCTGATTCAGCTAAAGCTTTCTTAGTATTTTCCCAACCCTTTTTTAATGAGGTCATCCATTCTGTTAGGGACATAGAAGTGGTGGCTCTCTAGGCAACTCAGGCATCAGCACAAAATCTATGCCCGTAGTTATTTGAAAAGGAGTCAACCCTGTACTACTGTGTACTGCATTATTATAAGCCACTTTTGCGAACAGTAATAACTCCACCCAGTTTTCTTGTTGATAATTTACATAACATCTAATGTATTGTTCCAACATTGTGTTTAATTTTTCAGCGGATCCATTAGTCAATGGGTGGAAAGCTGAGCTAAGCCCCTGGGATGACCCAATGGACTGCAGGAACTCCTTTCACAACTTAGCAGTAAACTGGACCCCTGATCTGATATTATTCTCCTTGGAACCGCATGTAGTGTGTAGATATGCTTCACAAAAAGTTTTGCCAGCTTCTTGACTGAGGGTAGACCGTTGCAGGCAGTGAAGTGTGCTTGTTTGGAGAATAAATCAATGACAGTCCAAATCATTGCTCCCCCCACTGTCAGGGAGTTCGATTATAAAGTCCATTGCAATCTTCTCCCAGGATTTTGTGTGTTCGGCCACGGTCTGGAGAAGCCCAGGGGGCTTCCCTGGTCTGGACTTCATGGTGGCACAGGTGGAACAGTTTTTAACATAGTCGTCTTCATCGGCTTTCATTTGTGGCCACCAGAATTGTCTTCTAGTCAATTGGAGAGTTTTTAAAAATCCAAAGTGGCCCCCTAGTCAAGAATCATGATTCTGCTTTAGCACCAGGAGCCGCATGTTGCTGGGCACATAAATCTTACTCCCCTTCCAAGTCAATCCCTCCCTTAGAGTTAGGTCCGTCTGCTTTTCTTCGAACCAGGCATCATTTGAGAGCACCGCTTTTAGCTCTGCCGTCAACTTTTCTTCAGGGAGGTCAGAACCACGATGCGTTTGCACTCTATTGCATCTTGGGCTGCTGGTTGGTTTTCCGAGATCATGGCATGAACTACCTCTTCCTGTTGGCTGTCAAACTGGGGCTTCCTGGACAAAGCATCAGCCAATAGGTCCCCCCCCCCGGAATGTATTTCAGGTTCAAGCGTTTGAAATACTGAGCCCAGCGAACCTGCTTGGGGGAAAGCTTCTGAGGGGTCTTCAGCACCTCGAAGTTTTTGTGGTCAGTCCACACTTCAAAAGGCTCCTTAACCCCCTCTAGGAAGTGTCTCCAGGATAGGAGAGCCCATCACACCGCAAAAGCCTCCTTCTCCCACATCACCCATCTGTACTCAGTGTCTGTTAACTTTTTTGATACATAAGCACAAGGCATTAGTTCGTTTGGGGCATTCCTTTGCAGTAGAATAGCCGCTACCGCCACATCACTAGCATCAGCCTGGACTACAAATGGTTTATTTGGGTCAGGGTGTTGGAGGATTGGCTTCACTGCGTTTTAATTGTTCAAAGGATTTTTGACAGTCCATTGTCCAAACTAGGGGGTGGCTATGTTTTGGCTTGTTGGGAGACGAACCGGTTTTTAGTAATTCCGTCAAATGGAGAGCAACCTCGGCAAAGGAAAGGATGAATTGTCTGTAAAAATTTGGAAACCCCAGGAAGCTTTGAAGTTGCTTGCGTGTTCATGGTAGTTGCCAGTCTAGCACCGCCTTCACCTTCCCCGAGTCCATTTCGTTTCTTTGATTCGACACCCTATATCCCAGATAGTCCAAGGACTCCTTATGAAACTCGCATTTTGACTTCCGCTGTTGCCGTCAGCTGTTGCGGACGGTCCTTTGAAGACCGCCAGCCCGATCGCCCGTAAAAGAGCCGTTTCGGCAATTGAAACGGCTCGTAAAACTCCGAGACGCAAAGGGCTTGTGAGGAGAGCCGGCGGCTGCAGGTAGAGTCCCCTGTGAGACCCCCAGAAAGCTTTTCTTGCTTCTGGGGAGTTAACAGGGTGGGACTCCCTATCCACCCCGCTGAAGCTCCAGACGACTGGGAAACTCTGCTTCAAAGCAGAACAAGACAGCGCGGCAGCATTACTAATAACAACGAAAAATAAGGAAGATCTCAAACTTCTCATTAAACAGCAAGTATTGGAAGCTTTTTGGACTATTTTAAAGAGTTTTTAAAGTGAAAGTAATTTGGCTTTGAGAAAAGGGGAGGAAAAAAAATGGCACTTGCTTTTAGTGGAGAGAGCTGAAAGCGAAAGTAATTTGATTACTGTATCCGGCTACATTTTAAAGTAACAAATCCGGCTGGAAGAGGCAGAAGTATCCAAAAAACAAAATAATATAAAATAAAAATACCAATTGACTTTTATAGACCTGATTGAATCTGGAGAACTTTTTGGGAAAAGTTGCTAGAGTTTGTGGAAAAGGAAGATCCTTAAGAGGTAAAATGGCAACAAAGCAACCAGGGGGGGGCTCCCCCACACATAAACAGAAGCAGCCTCAAACAGCGCAGTTGCAATCTCAGACAAAGGAAGAAAGCCAATATGATATTATTATTAAAGAAATTCAAAGATCAGAGAAGGAGGTTAAAGGAATGTTTCAAGAGAAATATGATTCACTTAAACAAGATATTCAAACAGTGGTTAAAGGTCTGTCTGAGGTAGTGCTGCAGATTGATAAAAAAGTGGAGAATCTTGCCTCAGAGATGGAGACCAAATTCAGAGCTTCTGACTCAAAAATTATAGAAATTGAAGAAGTAACACAAAAAATGCAAAATGAGATTACTATGATGCAATTTCGATCAATGGAATATGCTATCAGATTGAGAGGTGTAAAAGAGAACACCAGGGAAGATCTTAGGAAAATTTGTGCAGAGGCTTTGGCAGTTATGTTGAAAGTGGAACCAGATCTGGTTTTGTGCAAGATGGACAAGGTCTACAGAGTTAATTCTCGTGTGGCGGTACAAAGACAACTGCCTAGAGATGTGGTTATATACTTTACAGATAGAAGAATGAGAAATGAAATCTTGCAAAATTCTTTTGTTACAACAGTCCAAGTTGATGGAAGTGAGATTGGAGTTTTTAAAGAACTACCGCCTAAAATGTTAAGAGATAGAAAGGATTTTGGATTTTTGGTGACAGAATTGAAAAGACAGAACATACAATTTAGGTGGGATGCCCCAATAGGTATAATACTCAGGCTGCGAGGAGTGAGATACCGCCTTAACACTATTGAAAAAGCAGAAGAATTTTATTACAACGTTTTGAAAGCGGGTTCTCCTCCTCCACGCACATCTTCACCAATAGATAAAAAAGCTCAATTACAAGCCGAGATTGATCAAGAAACAGAAGCACAAATAAGGCAGTCACAAAGGGAGGCAAGAGAACTAATGGGAGCAGTAGGTGGTGTTGTGGTTGACCCTTTTGCACCATTCGAAGCTTCTCCTTTGGAAGAAATGTCTAAAACCATCACAGAGGAGGCGATGGCTTTGGAAGTAACAACATCTAAAGTGGAAGAGCAACGCATAACCAGAGCAATGTCTAAACAAATGAAGCAACAGCAGCAAGAATATATTAAGCCACAGCGTGAGAAAAGAACCAAAGATAAGCAGCAAGCTGAAGTCATGGGAGGAGCTAAACCGAAGATTGCTACCGTAGGAGAGAATCTTCAACAATTGCTCTCAAAACTTCAGACAGGGTCAAATGGCACTTAAAGTTTTGTCTTGGAATGTAAACGGATTGAATTCTCCGCAAAAAAGAAGGAAGATATTTCACTATTTGAGACAATTTCATAATGATGTTATCTGTTTACAGGAGACTCATGTAAAATTGCAAGATCAGAAATACTTGATAAATTCAAAATTGGGAACGCAATTTGCTGCTTCAAATCAGGAAAAGAAGAATGGAGTGGTGATATATATAAATAAGAAATTTGTAGCAAAAATTATAGAACCAGATAAAGATGGAAGATATATTGCAGTTGAAGTTATTACAGATGTTGGACCAATCTTGTTGGTCGGAATATATGCCCCAAATCAACAGCAGGAAAATTTTTACAAGCTACTTCATTTAAAAATTCTGGATTGGGACTACTCAAACATTATAATAATGGGCGACTGGAATGGAGTAATCCAACCTAGATTGGATAAAAAAACCACGGCCAAAATAGGGAATAAACTACCACAAGCTTTTTTTGAACTGAAAGAGGATTTGGAATTGAAAGATATTTGGAGAATTCGAAACCCAAATGAACTGGACTTTACTTTTTACTCAGACAGGCACAAATCCTTTTCCAGAATAGACTTTTTTCTCTTAACTTCTAATCTACTCTCTAAAGTAAAGAAAATAAAGATATTTCCTAGGACTTTGACTGACCACAGTCCGGTCTGGATGGAAATCGAGATGGGTAAAAGAGAAAGAAGATCCTGGAGAGTAAATGAGAATCTATTTAGATATGAAAAGAATATAATTGAACTCAAAAAGCATTTAAAGGAGTTTTTTAAATTTAACCTGAACAAAGGCACCCCTATTGAAACAGTTTGGGATGCAGCTAAAGCATATATGCGGGGAGTACTAATTCAAATGAATTCTAAATACAGGCAAAGTCAGCAGAAGAAAAGACTACAATTGGAATCTGAGATAAAAAAGAAAGAACAACAATTGATACAGAAACCAACAGACGGAAAATTGCAAATGGCTATAAAACTTCTGAAGGATCAATTTCAAATGCTTATAGCAGACCAAACGGCAACTAACTTACAATTTGCAAAGCATAATACTTTTTCCAATGCTAACAAACCGGGCAGGTGGTTGGCGTATACTTTGAGGAAGCAAGCATCGACACGAATTATTGATAGTACTGAATATGCTGATAAAGAAGTTTATCAACAAGATCTAATTAAAAAAGCCTTTTTGGAATATTATACTAAGTTATATGCTAAAGATGACATACAGAATATTACTATAGATGAATACTTGGAAAACAAGAGAGTTTCAAAAATTTCAACGAGCCAAAAGAAAAGTTTGGAACAATTGATAACAGTGGAGGAGATCAGTTTTGCTATAAAACAATTAAAAACAGCTAAAGCTCCAGGGACGGATGGCTTAACTGCAATTTATTATAAAACTTTACAAGAAGAAATGATTGAGCATCTTAAAGATTTATTTCGTAATATACAACTAGGAGGTAAGATACCTTCCTCATGGAAAACAGCTTTTGTTTCATTGATTCCGAAAGAAGAATCAGGTCCTAAGAAACCAGAAAATTATAGACCAATATCTTTATTAAACACAGACTATAAAATCTTTGCAAAAGTACTAGCCAACAGATTGATGCCAGTTATTCAAAAGATAATTCATCATGACCAAGCAGGATTTATTGAAGGCAGATATATGAAGGAGAATGTTAGGCAAGTTATAGACTTAATGGACTATCTAGATAAGAATAAACAGATCTCTGCAGTGCTGGTTTTTTTGGATGCGGAAAAAGCCTTTGATCGAGTGAATTGGAACTTTATAATTAAGACTTTGGAAAAAATGGATTTGGGGGAGCGGTTTATACAAGCGATTGGTGCAATCTATCAAGAGCAACATGCACAACTTATTATCAATGGATGCTTAACATCGAATTTTAACATACAAAAAGGCACCAGACAAGGTTGTCCATTATCCCCGCTATTATTTATTTTAACTTTAGAAGTCTTACTCAATGCAATACGGGACTCGAATTCCTTGACTGGAATAGTTATAAGGCAAAAGGACTATAGAACTAAGGCATTTGCAGATGATCTGGTTGTTACCCTATCACAACCTATGAACTCAATAATCCAGATGAAAAATATTATAGAAGAGTATGGCATGGTATCTGGTTTCAGGTTGAATCAGAAGAAAACTAAAATGATTGTCAAAAATCTGACAGAGAGCAAAAAAAAGGAACTGGAAAGAATGGCAGGCTTCGAGACTGTTTCAAAGGTCAAATATTTAGGAGTACAAATCACAGACTCCAATGCTAAACTGTTTCAAAATAACTATGAGGTTCTGTGGCAAAAGATACAAAAAGATATGCAAAACTGGAAGAAACTGCAGTTATCACTGCTTGGAAGAATATCAGCAGTAAAGATGAATGTTTTACCTAGACTGATCTTTTTATTTCAAATGACACCGGTGCTTAAATCAGACAAACCATTGCTAGAATGGCAAAAAGGACTGAACAAATTTATTTGGAATGATAAAAAGCCAAGAGTTAAATTGAAAATAATGCAAGATATTCGTGAGAGAGGTGGTCTTAAACTTCCAAACCTTCGACTATATTATGAAGCAACTGCATTGATACAATTAAGTGATTGGTTTGGGAAAACTAAGACTGACTTGTTGAATATAGAAAGCCATGACCTGGTTTGGGGTTGGCATGCATACTTATTTTATGATACCAAAGTGGATAAAGTGTTTAACAGTCATTTACTTAGAAATGCCTTGCTGAGAGTCTGGAGAAGACACCGAACTAATTGGGATTATAAGATTCCGTTTTGGCTGGATCTCGCTGATACCATGTGGAATACAAATATTAAGTCACTTGGGGGGTTTTTATATAAAGAGTTACTTTACTTTGAAGAGGGCAGGTGGCGATTGAAGACTTTGGATATGCTGTTGGAAGAAGGGAAATCATTGACTTGGTTGCAGTACAATCAATTACAGATGAGATGGAAAGAAGATCAACAAACTGGTTTAATGGAATATGAAGTAGAATTGGTTGAACAGATGAAGCGGACAGGTCCAATGCATATTAAGAGAGTTTATAATGTTTTGTTAGAAAGAGACTCAGAAAATGAGCTAGTTAAAGATTGTATGATTAAATGGGCACAAAATTTCTCTCAACCAGTTATGTTGGAAACATGGGAAAAAATATGGGTTCAGAACGTTAAATTTACACAGTCACAAAATTTATGAGAAAATTTTTATAAAATGTTTTATAGATGGCATTTAGACCCCAAGAAATTGTCGTGCATGTACCCTAATGTGCAGCCAAAATGTTGGAGATGTGATTGTTTAGATGCTACATATTATCACATCTGGTGGACTTGCAGGAAAGTGAGGGCTTTTTGGATAAAAATCTGGTGGGTTATGCAAAATGTTTTAAAGAAAAAAATACAATTTTCTCCGCAATTTTTCTTATTGGGTATAGTTAAAGATTTTACATTGGGTGAAACTAAATTGATTTTGTATATGGTGACAGCAGCTAGGTTGTTGATTGCCCAACATTGGAAGAGTGATGTTTTACCGACGGTTGATGAATGGACCCAGAAGATGGCTGGATTTGCAGAAATGGCAAAGGTTTCAGCTTTTTTAAAGGATCAGACGCATGAGAAGTATATACAGGAATGGAAATTATGGATTGAGTATGTACAGAATAAGTATCAGACTAGAAAATATTATATCGCTTTTAGCTGAGATGACTATCTTAATATGTTAGTAAATATAGGAAAAAAGATATGGAAGTTTGAATAACATATATATTGTTTGGGAATATTAATATTGCATATAATGGAAGTCAAGGGGGGGAGGGAAGAGGGAGGAGGGGGAGGGTTAGGGTGGGGATGGGAAGGATTTATATATTCTTTTTATATGTATTCTACATTTGTGGTTAGGGAGGGGGGGGAAAAGGGGGAAAAATTTGTATTGTTAAAACTTTTTCAATAAAAAAAAAAAAGAAACTCGCATTTTGACAGCTTTGTATAAAGTTTGGCTGCTAGGAGTTTTTTCAGCACTTGCCTGACTAATTTGACATGCTCTTCCATATTTTCGCTGAATATAAGAATGTTATTCAGGTAAACAAGGATCCCCTTATATAGGTGTTCGTGCAGAATTCATTGATCAGTTGCATGAAGACTGTGGGGGTCCCTTGAAGTCCAAAAGGCATGACCCGGAATTGGAAGCTGCCCAGGGGGCAGTTAAAAGGCAGTCTTCTATTCATCTCCCTCCTTTATGCGAGCCCGGTAGTAGGCTACCCTTAGATCTAACTTGGTGAAAATCTTGCCTTTTGACAAGTGGTTCAGCAAGTCTTTCTTTTTTTAAAATTTTTATTTTCCATTTTTCCAATTTACATAGCAATAAGCATTTTTTAACAGTACTGTGTCATGTGTCTCTTACAGTTATCTACATTTATTTCTATACATTTTTGTTTCTCTGTTTTAACCACTTATACCACTTATCCCAAACCTCGTAAAATTCTGTTTCTTCCTTGCCTTTTATTTCTAATGTGAGCTTATACATCTCGGCACATTTTAATATCTAATATCTTTCCTCTCATTGGCTGGTATATTTTCAAGTTTCCAACATTGGGCATAATCAATTTGTGCTGCTGTTACTATATGTAAAATGATATGTTGGAGTTGCTTCTTTATCTTTTGATTAAATATTCCTAATAAAAATAATTCAGGTTTAAATTCAATTTGTTCTCCTGTTATCTCCTGTAACCATCTCCTTATCTGTTCCCAATATTTCTTTGCTTTGGGGCATTGCCACCACATGTGATAAAATGTTCCATCCTTATATTTATACTTCCAGAGTCCAGTTTCATAGTTGCGTACATTTTAGCCAATCTCGCCAGTGTTAAATGCCACCCATAAAACATTTTGTACTGATATTCTTTATATGTGGTCGACAATGTTAATTTACAGTTTTTGTTCCATAGTTTTTCCCATTCCTCTAAATTTATATTACGGCCTATATTTTGTGCCCATGCTATAATTGGACCCTTCACTATTTCTTCTTCCATTTCTACCTCTAATAGATATTTATATGCTTTTGTTATAAATTTTTCTTCCTTGCCTGTCAATATTCTATCCAATTGTTGTGGTACCCCTTGAATTCCATATTCTTCCATATCTTTTCTATATCTCGACTGTGTCTGTAGATATGGCCACCAGTCTATAATTATACCCTGTTCTTTTAATTCTTAATTTGATTTAAGCTTCCCCTGGCTATCTAATAGTTATTTATATTTTATCATCTTTTTTTAATCTACTATGTTCGGATAAATTGTTGCCTTCATTGGTGAAACCCAGTTTGGCAATTTTATATAATGTTTTCTTTTAACCTTTCTCCATGTCCATATCAATGCTTCTCTTATTTGATGTCGGTAAAAATATGGGTGTGCCTTGTTACATTTATCCCATAGGAAGGCATGACAACCTGCCTGTAAGTCATGTCCTTCAATCGTTAAAACCCTTCTATTGTCTAAGTTTATCCAGTCTCTGATCCATAATAGCCCCACAGCTTGATAATAAAGTTCCCATTTTGGGAGTCCAAAGCCATCTCTGCTTCTACTATCTTGTAATATTTTCATATTTATCCGTGCTTTCTTACCCAGCCAAATAAATTTTTTAATTATTTTATTTAATTTCTCAAAGAATCTCCTTTCTAATTTTATCGGGACTGTCTGGAATAGATATATTTTGGCAATATATTCATTTTAATCCCTGCTATCCGTTCTAGTAGTGATAACTGTAATTTTCCCCAAATCTCTAAATCTTTTTTCATTTGTTGTATCAGTTTTTTATAATTATCATCTTTTATTGAAGAACACCAATAAATTGAAGCCAAATTCCTAAATATTTGATCTTTTTTCAATTTGCAATCCCAAATCTTTTTCTAATTCTTTCTTTTCTTTTTCAGTTAATTTTTTTACTAACATTTTAGTCTTTTCTCTATTAATTTTCAGTCCTGCCATTGTCCCAAATTTTTCTATTTCATTCATTAAGGTGTTTCCTGTCTCTAGTGGCTCTTCTATGAAGAACACTAGGTCATCCACAAATGCCTGTGTCTCTTTTTTTACCTTTAGTCCTTTTATCTCTCCATTGTATCTAATTTGGGTTAGCAGCACTTCTAATGTCAAGATGAATAGCAGAGGTGACATTGGGCATCCCTGTCTTACTCCTTTGTTTATTTTGAATTTCTCTGTGTTATCCCCATTAATTATCACTCTAGCTTTTTGTGTCATGTATATTGCCTTTATTGTTTTCTTGAACTTCCCTCCAAATCTCATATCTTTGATCTGTTGGAATAAAAACTGCCAATTAAGATTATCGAATGCTTTCTGGGCATCTAAAAATATTAGTGCCACCTGTTTTTCAGGATGTGCTTCATAGTACTCTAAGACATTTAACACCATTCTTATATTGTTCCTAATTTGCCTTGTAGGTAGAAAACCATTTTGGTCCAAATGTATTATTTCTTTTAATATTAATTTCAACCTTTCCACAATTATAGTAGTAAACATTTTGTAATCTGTGTTCAACAGTGAGATTGGCCTGTAATTTTTTATTTGTTTGGGGTCTGTACCTTCTTTTAGAATAAGGGATATATAAGCTTCAGTTCAGGAGTCTGGTAATTTGGCCTTCTCCAATATATCATTATACGCTTCCAGTAGTATCATTTCAAAATCCTCATACAAACTCTTATATACCTCCCCTGGAAATCCGTCTGGCTCCGGGGTTTTATTACTTTTTTGTTTTTGCACTGCTCTTCTTAATTCTGTGGTGGTTATCTCTTTATTTAATATTTCCCTCTGCTCTTCTTTTAGTTCCGGCAAATCATTAACGTTTAAGTATTGTTTTATGTTCTCCTCATCTATTTCTTCTTTTTTGTATAGCACCTCAAAGTAATTCTGGATTATTTTTTTCTTTTTTTCCATTTGTAATGTAACTCTCCATTTTCATCCTGTAATTCCTGAATCAATCTTTTTTCCCTATCCTTTTTTAATTTATAGGCTAGCTACCTCCCGGGCTTGTTTGCATGTTCAAAAAAATTTTGTTTTGCCGTTTTCAATTCCCTTGCCCTTTCCTCTTGCCTCCACTATATTTAGTTTATGTTTAGTCAGAACCATTTTCCCTTTAATTTTTTTCATCCTGGGGCTCCCTTTGTAATTTAGATTCTAATTTTTTAATCTCCTCCTGCAGTGTATTTTGCATTTGCCTTTTCTCCTTTTTTTTTTTTTTTGCTATATAAGCTATCGCTATACCCCTTAGGTACGCTTTAGCCATATCCCATATAATTTGTAGTGATGTTGGTTGTTTTGTATTTTCTGTAAAAAATAATTCCATTTCTTTTTTAATCTTTAAAATAAATTCTTTTTCCTTTAAAATTTGGGGATTCAGTGTCCACCTTCTCCTAACTTATTTCTGTCCTTTTCAAATTATTTTCAAGGGGTTGTGGTCAGCCCACGTATTTGGCATTATTTCTATTGTTTCTATGTCCTTTCTTACATCTCCATTCATCCATGCCATATCTAATTAGGACCAGGATTTATGTGGGTTCGAGAAAAAAGTATTTTCCCTTTTTTTGGATTCAATTCAAATCCACTGACCGAATAAATTGAATTGATGTACCATATCAAAGAATGATCCTGGTAGTATTATTCGTTTCTTTTTATTTTTCATACTGCTAACATAGTCCTTTTTTTCATCCACTACTGCATTGTAGTCTCCTACCATGCAAATATTTCCCTGTTCCATTTCTATACGTTTTTCGTGTAATTTGCTGTAAAATTCTTTTTGATTCTCATTTGGGGCATAAATTGTCACCAACAGCCATGATTTCTGCCCAATTTATTGCTCTATCATTAAAACTCTTACATCTATATTTTTTTTTTGCAAAAAGTTTTTTTATTTTTTTCAAACATACAAATTACATTTTTTCAGAACAGAGCTTTGATCCGGTCATCAATTTGTTCAATTTTTTGTCATCTTTAACAAAATTTTATATATTCTATTTTGCCATATAACTTATTCCTTAATCTTAAATCACATATTTCAACTAATACCATTTTAGAAAAAGTTTATTCATATTTACTTAATCTATATATTACCCTTCTATTAACCCACCTTAAATCTTAAATCAATTTATATTTATTTATTTATTTATTTATTTATTTATTTATTTATTTATTTATTAAATTTGTATACCGCACTTCTCCTGCTGGACTCAGGGCGGTGCACAGCCAAGTAAAAACATACAATACAAAATTTAAAAGAAATATAAAAGAATTATATATTATGGTCAAAGATTTTAAAATCTACCAATTAAAACCCATTTTATAATTAAAATCTAATATCTCAGAAAAGGGGGAGGGGTTTCGCCAGCCCTGCTTGCTGAAAAAGAAGAGTTTTTAGGGCACGGCGAAAAACCCGGAGATCTGATATCCTCCGAATCTCTGGGGGCAAATCATTCCAGAGGGCAGGTGCTGCCACAGAGAAGGCCCTCCCCCTGGGGGTCGCCAGCCGACATTGCCTGGCTGACGGCACCCTGAGGAGTCCTTCTCTGTGGGAGCGTACTGGCCGGTGGGAGGCTATTGGCAGCAGAAGGTGGTCCCGCAAATACCCAGGTCCGATGCCATGGAGCGCTTTAAAGGTGGTAACCAACACCTTGAAGCGCACCCGGAAGTCCACCGGGAGCCAATGCAGCTCACGCAGGAGAGGTGTCACATGGGAGCGCCCCGTCGCTCCCAAAATCCCCCACACGGCCGCATTCTGCACCAGTTGGAGCCTCCGGGTGCACCTCAAGGGGAGCCCCATGTAGAGAGCATTACAGTAGTCCAGGCGGGAAGTGACGAGTGCCTGAGTGACCGTGTGTAAGGAGTCCCGATCCAGAAAGGGACGCAAATGGCAAATCAGGCGGACCTGATAAAAAGCCCCCCTGGCCACAGCCGTCATATGCTCTTCTAAAGACAGCAGTGAGTCCAGGAGGACGCCCAAGTTGTGAGCCCTCTCCGTGGGGGCCAATAACTCGCCCCCAATAGCCAGCGATGGCACCAGCTGGCTATATCGGGACACCGGAAGCCATAGCCACTCGGTCTTGGAAGGGTTGAGTCGGAGCCTGTTATTCCCCATCCAGATCCGCACGGCCTCCAAGCACCGGGACATCACTTCAAGGGCATCGTTGGGATGGCCTGGGGTGGAAATGTACAGCTGAGTGTCATCAGCATACTGATGGAATTCCACCCCAAAGCCACGGATGATCTCGCCCAGCGGCTTCACATAAATGTTGAACAGAAGGGGCGAGAGGACCGATCCCTGTGGCACCCCACATACAAGGCGCCTCGGGGTCGACTTCTGCCCCCCTGTCAACACCGACTGCGTCCGGTTGGAGAGATAGGAGGAGAACCACCGTAAAACGGTGCCCCCCACTCCCAGCCCCTCCAACCGGCGCAGCATGATACCATGGTCGATGGTATCAAAAGCCGCTGAGAGATCTAATAGGACCAGGATAGAGGAACAACCCCTATCCCGAGCCTTCCAGAGATCATCCACCAACACGACCAATGCCGTTTCCGTGCTGTCCCCAGGCCGGAAGCCGGACTGGCGCGGATCCAGATAGACAGCTTCATCCAGGTACCCGGGAAGCTGTCGTGCCACCACACTCTCAACAACCTTCGCCACGAAGGGAAGGTTGGAGACCAGACGATAGTTAGCCAAAACAGCCGGATCCAGGGCAGGCTTCTTGAGGAGAGGCCTCACCACCGCCTCTTTCAAGGCAAGTGGCAAGACACCCTCACCCAAGGAAGCGTTGATAATCCCCTGAAGCCAGCCTCGCGTAACCTCCTGGGAGGCCAGTACCAGCCAGGTGGGACACGGATCCAATAAACATGTGGTTGCGTTCAGCCGCCCAAGTATCCTGTCCACGTCCTCGGGAGCAACAGGATCGAACTCCTCCCAAATGACATTCTCAAGACTGGCCTCCATCATCCTATCTGTACCTACCCAGTCAGAGACCAGGCCTTCCCGAATCTGAGTGATTTTATCGTGCAGATATTGCACAAAATCCTCAGCACAACCCTGCAAGGGATCCTCCCGCACTCCCGGATGGAGGAGGGAGCGGGTCACCCTAAACAGAGCAGCTGGGCGATTATCTGCCGATGCGATAAGAGCGGAAAAATAGTTAAATTTTGCCGCTTTTATCGCCACTAGGTAAGTCTTAATATGAGCTCTTACCTGTGTTCGGTCGGATTCGGAACGGCTCGACCTCCAACTGCTCTCTAGGTGTTTTTTCCAGCGCTTCATCTCCCTCAGCTCCTCAGAGAACCAAGGGGCCAAGTAGACTCGGCGATGGGTCAGAGGCCGCAAAGGCACGACTTGGTCCATAGCACCAGCGGCCGCCCTATCCCAGGCGGCCACCAGTTCCTTGGCCGAGTCATGAGTCAGAGCCTCAGGAAATGGCCCAAGCTCCATCTGGAACCTATCAGGATCCATCAGGCGCCTGGGGCAGAACCATCTGGTCTGTTCCGCCTCCCTGCGGCAGGGTGTGGCGATTAGAAGGTCAAGCCTAAGAAGGGAATGATCTGACCATGACAAGGGCTCAATAGCTACCACCCGAATCTCAAGATCATTCATCCACTGCCCAGAGACAAAAATCAAGTCCAGAGTGTGTCCTCCCGTGTGAGTGGGTTCATGAATTAGCTGGGTCAGGTCCATGGCCGTCATGGAAGCCATGAACTCCCGAGCTGCCTCCGACATTTCACCGACAGATGGCAGGTTGAAGTCCCCCATGACCATAAGCCTGGGGGTCTCCACCGCCACCTCGGCAATCACGCTGAGTAGCTTGGGCAGGGTAGCTGACAAGTGGCAGGGAGCCAGGTACGTAATTAGCAAGCCTATCTGCCTCCCATGTCCCCACTTCACCAGGAGAGACTCACATCCGGCTATCTGAGGTACAGTGGCCTCCCTAGGAGCAAGACCTTCCTTTACAAGAACCGCCACCCCCCACCCCTCCCCTGGGCCCTCGGCTGATGGAATGCATAGAAACCCGGTGGGCACATCTCAACGAGGGGGACCCTCCCTCCTGGCCCAACCAGGTCTCTGTAATACCTACCAGGTCCGCACCCCCCTCCTGAACCAGATCGCAGATGAGGGGGGCTTTATTTACCACGGACCTGGCATTGCACAACATCAACCGGAGGCCCTGGGCCTGAGGATCTAAACAACCCGGGGAGCGAGAAGAGCATTGGGGGCCGAAGCACGCAATCGCTCGCAAGTAGCGAGTGCGCCCTCCCCTAACATGATATGGCCCCCTGCTCCCATCATATCTGCCCCTCCCACTTACAGTATACCTCATAATACATTACAGAATTCTTACCCTAAATCCTCACTATTAACAATACAGTTCGAACATGTTTATATTCCAAAATATTTCCATTTCTAAAACTTCCTTACATTTATTTATTACTTCATGTAATGCTCATTAAATCTTTATTCCATTATTATGTTATCAAATTTAAATCTTATCACTAATCTTAAAAATATAGCAATTTAACATTTAAACATAGTTCTTAATTCAAATAATGCTATTTAATACATTTTCCCAATTATTCCCTAAATTCTATCTATTTAATCATACCATTTATATAAACACCAAAAGTATTTTTTTTATTAAAAAGTTTTACAAATTATACAAAATATTTTCTCCCCTCCCCACCCCCCTCCCCAACCCACCCCAACCCAATCCCTCCCCACTCCCCACTCCTTCCCCCCCTCCCCGCCCCCCACCCTCCCTTGGCTTCCCAGGACTAGCTCAGGGCATAATATTTACAAACTTAATGCTATAATTAGCTAACAATATAATAAAAACATTATTAACCTTGATCTTTAACTCCTATTCGTAAAACAACTATATTCTCAATACTACAACAATTTATACAAAGTATTTCATTCACAAGCTAGTTGAAATTTCTTAGTCCGGTATTTGCTTTGTATATAATCTATCCATCTTCTCCACTCCTTTATATATCTTTCATTTGAATAGTCTTTAAGATATGCAGAGATTTTTGCCATCTTTGCCAAATGCACTACTTTTAATGTCCATTCTTGAATTGTAGGTACGTCTTGCTTCTTCCAGTATTGTGCCACCAATAGTCTTGCAGCTGTTATTAAATTTTAAATCATCTTTATTTCTATTCCAGTACAATCTGTTATAATTCCCAACAAAAAAACCTGTGGCGTAAATTTAATCTTTTTCTTTAATATATTTTGAATTATCCACCAAATTTTTACCCAGAACGCCTTAATTTTTTTACAGGTCCACCATATATGATAATACGTGGCGTCCTGACTCACATCTCTAACATTTGGGCTGGAGATTTGGATACATACAAGCTAATTTTTTTGGATCTAAGTGCCATCTATAAAACATTTTGTAAAAATTTTCTCTTAAATTTTGAGCTTGCGTAAATTTTACATTTCTTACCCATATAATTTCCCACGTATCCAACGTTATTATTTCCCCTACATTTTGTACCCACTTTATCATACAATCCTCAACTAATTCTGTCTCGGAGTCTATTTCCAATAATACATTATATAACCTTTTTATATGCATTTGGCTCTGGTCTCTTATCTGCTTGATCAAATTCTCTTCATGCTGCAAAATACCCTTTTTTTGGTCCTCTTTCCATCTGGCCTGTAGCTGGCCATATTGAAACCAAGTTTTAATTATTCCTTCTTCTTTTAATTGTTGAATAGTTTTGAAATGATAAACATGTCCTTCCTTATCCAAAAGTTGCTCATATGTAATCCCATCTTGCTTTTGTTCTATATTCATATTTTCAATCGCGTGTCTGGGTATTGTCCAAATCGGAATTTTATCATTTAGCTTATAACAATATTTCTTCCAGACACGTAGCAAAGAACTTCTCAATATATGACTTTTAAAAATAATATCTACCTTTTTATCATAAAGTAAATATGCATGCCAGCCAAAAACCAGGCCATATCCTTCAACATTTAATATCCTTTCCTCTGTTGAGTTAATCCAATCGCTAACTAATGATAAAACAGCTGCCTCATAATAAAGCCCTAAGTTGGGCAATTTAAGTCCTCCTCTTTCTCTAGAATCCTGCATTATTTTTTGTTTAACTCGAGGTTTTTTTCCTGCCCATACAAAAGCATTTATACCTTTTTGCCACTCTTTCAAATTTTTATCAGCTTTAAGTATTGGAATTGTTTGAAAGAGGAACAAAAACCTTGGTAAAAGATTCATTTTTATGGCAGCTATCCTTCCTAACAGTGACAATTGTAACTTCCGCCAACTCTGAATCTCTAATTGCATCTTTTGCCACAATAATTCATAATTGTGATGATATAATTTCGAATTGGTTGTCAGGATATTTATACCTAAATACTTGACCTTTTTAACTACTTCAAATCCTGTTTCAGTCCCCATCTCTTGTTTTTGTTTAACAGTCATATTTTTGGCTATTATCTTTGTTTTGGCTGCATTTATTTTGAAGCCAGATATTAATCCATAATCTTTAATTGTATCCATTAATACTTTAACAGATTGTAATGGTTGGGTTAAGGTAACAACCAGGTCATCTGCGAATGCACGTAGCTTATATTCATGTTGTCTAATCTGAATTCCCTTTATTCCCTCTGAATCTCATATATCATTCAGCAATATTTCCAATGATAAAATAAACAATAATGGAGACAAAGGGCATCCTTGCTGAGTACCTTTTTCTATTAAAAAATTATCAGTTAAGCCTCCATTAACTATTATTTGTGCTGTTTGTTTCTGATATATTGCCTTTATTGATTGTATAAAATTATCTCCAAACTTCATTCTTTCCATTAATCTAAATAAAAACTGCCAATTCAGTCGATCAAATGCTTTTTCAGCATCTAAAAATATTATCCTCGCAGGGACCTGGTTGTTCCTTTCCAAATATTCCAATACATTAACAATATGTCTTACATTACTTTTCATTTGTCTGCTACTTATAAAACCTGTTTGATCATAATGTATCATTTGTTGCATTACCCTCATTAATCTATTTGCCAACACCTTAGTAAATATCTTATAATCAGTATTTAACAATGATATAGGCCTATAATTTTTTGGATCTGTATGATCCTGGCCCTCCTTTGGTATTAAAGATATAAAAGCTGTCTTCCAAGAGGGAGGGACCTCCCCTCCCTGTTGTATTTTATTAAATAATTCTTTTCATTGGTTCAACCATCTCTTCATGCAAATTTTTATAATAAACCGCCGTCAGGCCGTCCGTCCCTGGAGCCTTACCCAACTTTAATTCTTTAATTGCAGACATGATTTCAGCTGATGTAATTAATTGAGTTAAAGTATCCCTTTGTTCTTGCGAAACTATCTTAATATTCTGTTTCTGAAGATATCTGTCTATGTCCGTATCCTGAATTTTATCTGCCTTATATAATCCTGAATAATATTCTGTAAAAGATTTCTTAATCAATTCTTGCTGAAAGACCTCTTTACCTTTATATTTTATTTTCTCAATTATTCTTTGGCTTTTTCTCTTTCTAGGTATATAAGCCAACCATCTTCCAGGTTTGTTAGCATTACAAAATGTATTATACTTGGCATACTGTAAATTGGTTGCAGTTTGGTCTGCTATCAACATTTTAAATTGTTCTTTCAGCAAGTTAATAACCTCTTTAACTTTATTATCCCTTGGGTTTTTTAACAAAAGTTGTTCTTTTTCCTTTATTTCCTCTTCTAACACCCTTCTTTTTTCCCCTTGCTTTTTCCTAAATTTATTATTCAAATATATCAGAACACCCCGCATATAAGCTTTACTTGCATCCCACACCATTTCCATTGGGGTACCCTTTTGCATATTCATAACAAAATACTCTTTCAAAAACTTGTTACACTCCTTAATATTTTTCCCATACCTAAATAAATTTTCATTTACTCTCCAGGACCTCTTTGGTCCGTTACCATAATCTATTTCAACCCATACAGGACTATGATCCGTCAATGTTCTTGGAAAAATCTTAGTTTTCTTCACCCTAGAAAAAAGATAATTGGAAATTAAAATAAAATCTATCCTCGAAAAGGATTGATGTCTATCTGAGAAGAAGGTAAAGTCTTTATCTGTTGGATTTCTATCACGCCAAATATCTTTCAACTCCCATTCCTCCACCAACTCAAAAAAGGATCTTGGCAATTTGGCTCTTGTAGTAGCACTTTGTTTCGGTCCTAACTTATCTTTTTTAGCATCTATAACTCCATTCCAGTCTCCAAGCAAAATGCATGTTTTATAATTCCAGTTAGTCATTTTTGAGTGTAAAAAATCTATAAAAGTTCTCCTGTTGCTGATTGGGTGCATAAACTCCAACTATTGAAGTTTTTTCACCTTTTATCAAAACTTCAATTGCCAGAAATCTACCTTGTTCATCTGCTTCAATTAATTTAGCAATTAAGTCCTTCTTCAGGTAGATAACTATGCCATTTTTTTAATCCGATGCTGCTGCAACATAATGCAAACCCAATCTTGTATTTGTTAAATATTTTTGATCTTGTATTCTGATATGAGTCTCTTGTAAGCATATTATATCATTCTTAAATTGTTTAAGATACGTAAATATTTTCCTCCTTTTCTGTGGGGAATTCAAACCATTCACATTCCAGGTTAGTAACCTAGTTCCCATGCTTAAATTTCTGAAGCCTCTGGAGCATTTGCTGATTTTCCAATGCTAACTGACTTTTCGGTCTAGCTCCTCCCACTGCTTCTGTTTTGGCAAATTCTCGACTTGCAAAATGTAGTTGTTGAATTTTCAACTCCTCCTTACGTTTTGCTGTGGCCGCTCTGGTCATTCTTTGCTCCTTAGGTAATTCCTCACTCACATCTACCAGGACTTGAAGAAAATCTTCTTGACTTGCTGAAATTCCTCCCTGGGCAATAGATAACAATTCTTCCTGTGGTCTCTCTTCAACTGTTTGTTTGTCTTTAATTTCAGGAGATTTTGGCCTTCCAGCCTTTAAAACATTCACGTAGAAATCCTTTGCTTTAGCAATCGTATTAAGCCTATATCTTTCTCCAGAAAGATTCACCACCAATCCAGCTGGAATATCCCATCTGTATTGTAACTGACGATTTTTCAACTCCTCCACCAGGAAAGAATATTCTCTTCTGGCTCTTAACATTTTTGGGGGAATTTCCTTCATTGTCATCATTTCTTGTCCTTCCACTTCTAACTTTTTTTTGTAGGTTGCTTGCAAAACATCATTATGCATATTTCAAAAGTAATTTTTGTTTGTAAATCATAATCATATATTATTTCAATTTTCTCATTTTTGCTTAGTAAAAAATGTTCAAATTATTACAATTGTTATACGTATTTAAACAATATCCCAATTATTATAGCTATCAATTTTCTCAAATGATACCATCCAACATCTTAATAAAAGTTGATACATTATATCCATTGATACATTTTATTTTTACATAATCTAATTCAACCTTTTCTTTTATCATTCCACTGTTAATCCCAGTGTAATCATCTTTATACCACAGTTAATCGCAGTGTAATCATCTTTATTTTTTCACTGTTAATCCCAGTGTAATCTCTATAAGTATTTAAACAGTATCCCAATTATTATAGCTATCAATTTCCTCAAATAATTTGAGGAATTATTTATTTATTTCCATTGTTTTGAATATACTATTTATTTATTTGTTTTGCATATACTATTTATTTATTTATTATTTCCATTGTTTTGCATATACTAATCTAGCGGCTGTGATGATATGTATAATTAAGTATTTCTTCTTCTTCCCATATGCCCTTTTTAGTAGTCCCAGGAGATAAATTTCTGACTCCAGATTAACACTTTCCTCTATTACTTCTTGAATCCATTTTTGTATTGTTCTCCATAATTTCATTGTTTCCGGACATGTCCACCACATATGGTAGAAGGTACCGTGGCAATGGCCACACTTCCAGCACTTTGGGTTTGCGTTCGGATATATTTTCACTATCCTGGCTGGCGCTAGGTGCCAGCTATACAGCATTTTATACTGATTCTCCTTGTATGTTACTGCTCTTGTCAGTTTGAGGTTGTTATTTCACATTTCTTCCCAATCGTCTAGATTTATATTGTGTCCGATATTTTTCCCCCAGGCAATCATCTGACCCTTAACTATTTCTCCTTCCCTATCATATTCAAGCATATACGAGTATAGTTTGGCTAAAAAATTGTTCTCTACTCCCATTCATATCTTATTGAATCCATTAATCCCCATTTCTATGCCACATTCCTCCTTATCCTTTCTATATCGTGATCTAATTTGTAGATAAGGCCATCAGTCGATGTGGATCCCTTGCTCCTCCAAGGCCTCATTTGTTTTAAGATTGCCACTTTCATCTAAAATATTTTGGTATCTAAACATTTTCTCCATGCCAAGCATGTTCAGATAAATCATTGTCTCTGTTGTGGAGGTCCATTTTGGAATTTTTGTGTAGTGTTTATATCTAATTTCCTTCCAGGTCCGCATTAATACATCTCTAATTTTGTGTCTGTGGAAATACACAGAGTTTTTCCTTTATCCCACAGATAGGCGTGCCAGCCTTTCTGCAGGTCATACCCTTCCAGTGACAAGAGTCTTTTATTTCCTAATATAGCCCAATCTCTTAACCACACTAGGTTGGCAGCTCTATGATATATCTCCCACACTGGGAGGCCAAATCCACCTCTGTTCCTTTTTTCCTGCAACGTTCGAAGTGCAATCCTCGGCTTTTTTCCTCCCCAAATAAATTTCCTTATGGTCCTATTCAAATCTAAAAGAATTTTTTTATCTATATTGACTGGCGTAGTTTGAAATAAATATACCAATTTAGGTAGGATGCTCATCTTTATGGTGATATTTGCAGTTTCCCCCACCATTCCAAATCTTGCTTAATTTTGCCTAATAATGGTCTTCCTTTAAGGTTGAGCACCTAGCTGTTATCTAAACTCCTAAGTATTTTATCTTTTTGACTACTTCTTCTAATATTCTCTATTGCCCTCCTGACATATTTTTGGTTAACATTTTAGTTTTGGTTTTGTTCAATTTAAATCCAGATAGCTTCCCATATTCATCCAATTCTTCCAGTACTTTTTGCCCCGTCGCTAACAGTTCTTCCATAATTAATGCAACATCATCAGCAAATGCTTGGATTTTAAATATTTCACTCCTAATTTTCAATCTTCTTATCTCATTGTTATGTCTAATTCTTCTTAGCAGAACCTCCAAAGCCAATATAAATAAAAGTGGTGACAGCGGGCAACCTTGTCTCATCCCCTTGCTAATCTGCAAAGTTTTTGTCATGTCACCATTTAGTATAAAATTTGATATTTGTTTATCATATATTGTTGTAATCGCTTTCGCAAAATTTTCTCCAAAATTCATCTCTTTGATTTGCTGAATCATGAATCCTCAATTTAAGTTATCAAACGCCTTCTGGGCATCAAGGAAGACTAATGCCATTTGTTTCTCAGAATGTGTTTCATAATATTGTAAAACATCTAACACTACCCTCAGGTTATTTCTAATCTGCCTTCCCGGGAGAAATCCATTTTGGTCAGAGTGGATCCAATTGTTCAATATCATCTTCATCCTTCCTGCGATTACACTCATAAATATTTTATAATCTGCATTGAGTAGGGAAATCGGCCTATAATTCTTTATTTGTTTTGAGTTGGTACCTTCTTTTAACATTAATGTGATGTATGCCTCCCTCCACGAATCTGGAATCTTGGATCCCCTCAGAGCCTCATTATCCAATTGTTGGATATTACCAACAATTTTGATGTGAGTATTTCTTCCAGATCCCGATTTTTGTACAGTTCTCCTGGGAGACCATCCGGGCCTGGTGACTTATTATTCTTTAATTTTAATATTACCCACTTTAGTTCCTCCATTGTAATTTCTCTATTAAGCATTTCCCTTTCTTCCTCTTTTATCTGAGGGAGCTTCTCCTTTACCAGATATTGTTTGATATTCTCCATTGGGGTTTCTTCTTCCTTATACAAAGCCTCATAATATTCCCAAGCAAATTCAAGTTTTTCCTCCTCTTTGTTCAATAACTTTCCATCCAGGTCCTCCAATTGATAGATGATCCCCTTTTCCTTCTCCTTTTTTAATTTATATGACAACCACCTCCCAGATTTATTTGCATTCTCAAAATAATATTGTTTGGATTGTTTAATTTTATATGCCAATTCTTCCTGTTCTAATAGGTTTAATTTGTGTCTTATTGTCATCCAATTTTCTTTTATTGCCTCATCACCCAGATCCCACTGTAGTCTCTTTTCTGCTTTGCCTAGCTGCTCCACCAAATCCTTCTGTTTCTTCCTTTTCTCTTTATTCTTATATATATTGTGCGATATTACTAGCCCTCTTAAGTATGCCTTCATTGTATCCCAAACAATTGCTCGAGGGATCTCTTGACTTTCGTTTTCCACAAAAAATAATTTTAACCCCCCCTCGAGTTTTTTAGTATACTCCTTGTCTCTCAGAATTTGAGTGTTTAGCCTCCATCTCTTCTGTTGTTTCCTGGACAAGCTTTTCCACCTTATCTCTAGTGGACTATGATCAGCCCATATATTTGGGGTTATTTCCACTGAATCTATTTCCATCCCCAAACCTCTACTGACCCACATCATGTCAATTTTTGACCAAGATTTTTTGGGGTTCGAGTAGAAGGTATATTGCTTTTCGTTCAGGTGTAAGACCCACCATATATCTACTAAATTGTGTTTGTCCACTAAATCAAAGAAGGCTTACGGCAGCTTTTCCTTCTTTTTCTTTTTTCCTTTCCCGCTCCTATAGTCCTTATCCGGATTTACTACCCCATTAAAATCCCCAACTATACAAATATTTCTATATTCCAATTTGCTTATTTTTTCACCCAATTTCTTATAGAATTCTCCTAAGTTCCTGTTTGGAGCATAGATAGCTACTACTAATATTGGGATATTCCCCCTCATAATCTCAATTGCCAATATTCTTCCTTTAGTGTCAGTATATTTAAGTTCAGTAGTGATCCCTGTTTTTACATACAGTGGTACTCCCCCCCCTTTTTTTTGGCTAAGGAGGCAAAAGTCTTCCCAAATTTATCAAATTCTAAATATTTCCCTTCTTCTCTTTTTATATGAACCTCTTGGAGGCATATTATTTCAGCATTTTGTTTTATTAATTTTGAAAATAAATGTTTTCTCTTCCTGCCGTCATTTAAGCCATTAACATTAACAGATAATAATTTCCAACCTCCCATCCCACTGTTGGGCTTGCTTAGTTCTTGTTTGCTCGTACGGCTCTTTGCGCTCTTTGTTTTTTTCCCTTGGTCTCTTGGATTTCCTTCTCTTCTGTCTCCTTTTTCTCTGGTGTTCCTTCTTTAGATTTTCTTTGTTGTATGCTTTCTTCTTCTTGAGAGACTACTTCCAGTTCCTCCTTACCCCTCAGGTCTTCCTCTAGACCCCTCAGCTGGTCCAGAAAGTCTTGTATGGAGATGAGGCTGTCTATTTTGATTTTTTCCCCTTGCCAGGTGATCAGCATTCCCTCCAGTAAAATCCATTTAAAGGAAATATTCCTCTTATTTAACTGCATCACCAGGAACCTGTAATCTCTTCTCAGTTCCCTCACTCTCTTAGGGACCTGTTTCAGGATTATCACCTCTTTTCCTTTATAAGTCACCGGTTTGTCTCTTACCATGTTATACAGGATATCTTTCACTTTTTTCCATGCAAATCTAACATGCACTTCTTTAGGTAGTTTGTTTCTCCTAGCATAGTTAGTTTGCACTCTGTAGACCTCATCCAGCTCTTTTATGATGTCATCCTTATTTGCTGCAATGTTTCTGCTATAGGTCTACCATTATTTGGCCCAGGTCTTCGTCTTTGTCTTCCACTACATTTTGAAAGCATAAATAGAAGGCTGTTTTATCCATTTCGAGCTGGATTATAGAGTCCTCTAGCTCCTTATTTTGAGCCATCAGCTTCTGAGCAATAGAATTAAGATTTCTTTCATTCTGTTCCATCCTGGTCTCAACCGTTTTTATTTTTTGCTCGTTGTTGTGTATGGACTCTTGAATCTCGCTCATTTTTTGGTCAATGGCATGAATATCCATCTTCAATTCTACATGATTATTTGTCATCTTTTCTTGCATTTTAAGCATGGTCTCTTGAATCGTTGATAAGGTCACTTGCATTGCCTGCATAGTTGGTAACATTGCTGATTTTTCTGTTTTTGTTAATCCTTCAGTAGATGTTTGTAATGCTGGAGAGGTCATCGTTATTATTGGGTTGGAAGTGGTTTTCTTTCTTGCCTTGAGTACAGTCGATGAGATACTTGTCATTTCTTTCAGAACTCTTTTCTGATCTCTCACAATCTTCTTGATGTTCCTCCAAATTATCATCCACTGAGGAGAAAAAGGATTTTTTTCCCTTCCCTTCCTCCTATCTATTCCTTATCTAATTACAGAAAATACCTAATGAATCTATTTTTATTATTTCTTATATTATTCAGATAGCAGAGTCACCCAGTTTATCAATTCACCTCAATCAGTCCAAATCTATAATAGCATTCACAATTCATTCAATTAATATCAATCAGAGCAATGTAAAAATATAAGATAACTGTACTTAGCCAAGCCAGTAGCCTAATATTAGTTTGTTAGTATTATGTCCTTAATTGTTCTAAATTCTCACCACAATTATAACACAATAAATCTATCAAAATATTAAATATTATATATACACTACGTTAATATAAATAAATAAAGTCAGTATACGTTATGGTTAGATAATTAGATTAAATATGTGTATATATGTATATAAATCTAAGTCTATTTAAACTATATAAAAAGGGTATACAAATTTACTCAGAAAAAGGCAGAAAAAGTTATTTAAAGTGTCTTATAAATAAGCCAATATATATATATATAAATAAGCCAATATAAAAAAAAATCAAAACACACACACACATATATATGTATATATATATGTATATATATATATTTATTTTTA
>WNWU01013765.1:2185863-2313701 GCA_012654045.1 Ptyas mucosa | reverse complement strand
ATATATATATATATATATATATATATATATCAGTTAATATATAAGGCTTAGAGGTCCATGATATTGCATGGTTGTTGCAGCAGTCAGAGATTTTCCTCCTATATATTAATTTATACTGGTTTCTTAAGTCTCAAACAATTCTAGACTCTTCTTACTGCCGGGATTTGTTGATCGAGATCACAATTCAGTATGTCGCCTTCCGCTATTTCCCGCTGTCACGCTCCTACTGTCCTGCTGTCAAACTCAAATGATGGCTGCACTTCCGGTTTCTCTTTCTCCAGAAACGTCCGTATTGTTATTTCCACAAATTTGCGATCCGATTCAGTCTATTAATATCCACAGTCACTGTCTGTGACTCGTGGCGATTACCGCTCTTCAGCACCATTTTTTCACCGTGCTTTGGGGACCTTAAGGGGCGAGAAAGCCCGGAGAGCTTCTCAGACTTTAGAAGAAATCTGAAGAGTGGAAAAGTGAGGTGCAAGCACTTTCCGCTTGAACAGATACCTCTGTCTAACTGGCACGGGTGCGTCTGCCATTTAATGGCAGACCCGAAGTCACGATAGCCAGCAAACAACGGGGAAGCGGAAAATCGGGGCGGCTGATGTGGAAAGAAGACCTAAACCCCAATCCCTGGTGACCGTGGAGATTGATCTCAAAGGAGTGTAGCAGGTTGTGCCAGGAGGAAGAACTCATGGTGAGTGGAAAGGCGGCGATTGAAAGTAACAGAGCAGATTGAATTTGAGCGGGTTGCCGGCAAACCTGCAAAGAAGAAGCTGAGATTGTTTAGGTGGAGAGAGGGCGCAGATAGAAAATCGATGGGCTGGTTTTGATAGCAAGGAAAGAGATCTTTCACTTGATCTTATCTGGTGGTGATGGAGGCAACGAAGCGTGTTTACTTCTCCGCCCTCATCACGTCCGCAGATAATCGCCCGGTCGCCCTATTTAGGGTGTCCCGCTCCCTTTTGAATCAGGGAGCGGGAGATGACCCTATGCGGGGGCGGGCCAAGGAGTATAGTCATCATCTGCATGACAAGATCGCTCAGATTCAGGATGGGCTGGACTCCAGCTGGGCAGGGTCGGTCGGGAAGATGACGGAGGGACTGGTGATTTGGGACAAGTTTGATCCTGTTACTCCTGAGGAAGTGGACAGGATCATGGGGAAGCTGAGTACCTCCATATGTTTGTTGGACCCATGTCCCTCCTGGCTCGTTTATTCGGCTCGGGAGATTACACTTGGCTGGATCCAGGCAGTTATTGTGGCTTTCTTGGGTGAGGGGAGTTTCCCAGCCACCTTGAAGGATACGGTGGTGAGACCCCTCCTCAAGAAACCTGCCTTGGATCCAGCTATTTTGAATAACTTTCGTCTTGTCTCCAATGCTTCGCTTTACTGCAAAGGTTATTGAGAGTGTGGTGGCACATCAGCTCCCATTGGCCCTGGATGGCTTAGGCCCGGGGTATTTGGTGGACCATCTGTGGCCAGCGACAGCTCCCCATCGCCCAGTGCGCTTTCACAGGGAGGGCCTCCTTGGGGTGCCGTTGGCCAGACAATGTCGGTTGGCGACCCCTAGGGAGCGGGCCTTCTCTGTGGGCGCACCTACCCTGTGGAATCCGCTCCAGCTGGAGCTCCGGGTGGCCCCCAACCTTCGCTCTTTCTGCCGTAACCTTAAAACACAGTTATTTCGCCTGGCTGATTTGGACTGAAGGGGTTTTAAAGGGGATTTTAATGGTCTTTTTATAATCTTATTGGGTATTTTTAACATTGATTTGGCTTGTTTTTATTGTTGTGAGCCGCCCTGAGTCCTTTCGGAGATAGGCGGCGTACAAGTTTAAATAATAAATAATAAATAAATAAATATTTGTAACATATTTCTTCTCACATTTATTAATCTCAATATAGTTTTATAAATCCAAGTCCTGGACTTTTTTATTTTCCTTAATATTTTCTAACATTTTATTTTTTTATCATTCACTGTTAATCCCAGTGTAATCATCATTGTGTTATTGTTAATCTCAATATAATCTCTAGAGACCTCCTTTTTATTATTACTATTCACATGTTCAGTTACTTATTCATATTTAACCACATTATCTTTATCTTCTTTATTCTCCACCTCTATGTCTTATTCCTCCATCTTCATTTTCTTGTCCACTTGTATATACTCCATTTCAATTTCTGTATCCTCAAATTTTTGTCCTCTGAGCAACATTATAATTATTTCTCTTATTTCCATTGTCCAAGTCTAGATCAATTGTTCCTTCTCTAATTTCTGCACCATTTTTCTTTTTAAATTAATATTATTCCAATTATAAGAGTTCCGTTGTGTTCCCTTCTTTTTATTTTTTTCTCCTCCAAAAGTCAAACTGCTTGTAGACAAGAAAATCCTCCCCCACAAGTTCTCACGGATGTTATCTGTGAAGTCCACAATTTTCCAAAACAAAAACCAAGTTGCAATATTCCTTTTTACTCCAGATCTTCCATCTATATCTTGATATTTTAATTTAGCCTTTATTCCCTCTCTGACATATACCATTATTCCCCTCTGGTCTTCCTGACTTCTAGATTCTAATTCGTCTTTGCTACTTCTTCCATCCCCTCCATCTGTTCATAGAGTTTTTGTGCCTTGTCTAGATTGTCTATCTTGATCTTTCTCTCCTGCCATGATACCAACATCCCTTGTATCCCTTGTTGTATGCAACAATATCCCATACAAAAGTTCTGGGATTAACCATCTAAATAGTATATTTCTTTTAATCAGCTGTGCAGTGAGAAACCTATAGTATCTTCTCTGTTCTCTTACTTTCTTCAGGACTTGTTTTAGTGGTTGTATTTATTTATTCTTATAAATCATTGGGTCATCTCTCATAATCTTATAAATTATGTCTCTGACTTTCTTTCTCGCAAATTTTATATGAACTTCTTGTGGCAGTCTATTGTGCCTAGCGTAGTTTGTGTGAATTCGGTATGCATCGTCTATCTCCAATAATAATTCTTGTCTATCCCTTTGTAATGCTCACACTATCAGCCCTGCCATAATACTGCCCATGTCTTCTTCCTTTTCTTCCATTACGTTTTGGAATCTTAGATAGAATGCAGCTCTCTCCATTTCCAGATGGATAATTGATTCTTCGAGTCCCTTGTTCATTGCCATCATTTTTTTGTCTACTATGTCCACTTTTTTCCCCACTTGTTCCAACTTCACTTCCACTGTCTTTATTATTTCTTCATTTTTCTCAATTGTTTGTTGTATCGTCTCTATCTTATTGTCCAATTTATTCATATCTCCTTTCAATTCTATATGATTTTTAGAAATTGTTTCCTGCATCTTCATCATTGTTTCCTGAATGGCCAATCATGTTGTCTGCATAGTTTGCATGTTTGATATTACGTTTTTCTGTCCCCAGCATTCCTTCGATTGTTCTCTGACCTGATGGGGATGAGGGTGTCAGTGATGGGCTTGATGTTGTTTTCTTTCCTGTTCTCAATGTTGTCGTTGTAGTGCTTGTCATAATTCTCAAATTTACAGTACTCTTTTAATTAATTCTCAGCTTGATTCAAATCTACTCAATTCTAAGCGAGCGAGGGGCCAGTGGTCAGGTATGGGTTAATGCCTCTGATCAAGTCGGATCGGGTCTGACAGTTGAGAAGCTCCTCCTCCTGTTGCTGTTTCCCAGCTTTCAGACTCGATCTGAACGGATCAGACGCTCCACTGAGCCTCTCCTTACTGAGAACTTCAAATTACAGAGTTTTTCTAAACATCCTACACGATCTGCCAGGATATCTAGCAGCAGATCCCCAGCATGACAGGCTTCGCGCCTGCTACCGCTGGAAACCGCCTTGCGGTCGAAGGGATTGCAGGCTCCCTCTGGTCGAGCCTCTTCCTTCTTGCAGCGTGAAGGGCTCACGCCCGAGCCCGCTGCGGGAGCCTCCCAGCTTGCCTGGTCGCAGGCTCCCTATTGCCTGGAGCCGCGTGCCGTTTGAAGAGCCGTTCGGAAACGGCTAGCCTTAGCGGAAGACCGCTTTAGACGCAGCAGGCTGAGGAGGCCTTTTATCGGCGGGTCGTGCATCGGCCGACCTTCGCGGTAGTTTGGCAGCGGCGGCATTCTTGGAAGTCGGCGGAACGGCTGCTGACGTCTCCTGGGGCGCTCCCCACACGGTTTCTCGCTCATTCGGCGTCGAAGGATCCAGGCAAGACGGGGGAGGGAGTCTTGTTGCCCCATCAGAGGTTTTCCCCAGGAAGAGCCTTCTTCTCGCTGGGCCGTTGATCGCCATTTTGCGAGCCTCCCACGAGGCGGCGCCGCCATTTTCTTCAGGCGAAGCTGCCCAAAGACATCTTCAGACAGCAGCTGCCTATAGGGACATCCCCTTCAAATGGCTGCCTGAAAATCTAAGCCCTCAAAAAGGGCTGCCCCTGACAACGAGTCCCCTGGGACCTCTTCAGCGGGCCCTTCTAAACGGGGCAAAGACTCCCATTCTTCCAAAGAGGCTAGGGCATTATCCTCTAAGGCCAAGGAGGAGCTTCGTCTGCATGAAGCAATCGAGCGCTCTATTCAAAAGGCGCTCAGGGAGGCTTCCCTGAGGGAGGCTCCTTCCCCCTCAACCATGGCTACTCCCCCTCCTCCCCCTCCTCCACCTCCTCCCCCCCCTCCAGGCCCTCAGCCGCAAGCCTCTACGCCTTCGGGGACCAACGCCCCTGTAGAGGCATCGTTTTCCCAGTTATCCCCGGATGGGGGTCTCCACGAACCTGTTGCCCACCCGGAGGTCCACGAAGCCCTTTTTGGCTCACCTCCTGAGTCTTCCCCACCACCGACTGCCCCAATTTCGCACCCGGCCCCAAATCCTCCTCCCACCCCCGCGGGGGCGGCTGAACATCCTCCTCCCCCCTCTATAACCCCAGAATTGGCTGCCTTCATACAGGAGACCATTCAAAAAGGGGTCCAACAGGAGCTTCATAGGAGAACCTCTTCTTGGGTCTCCTCGGCTGCTAGCTCCCAGGTGGACGTGGAGGGATCCCGTTATGCCGATGCAACGGCCCCGGCGGGGGCGGCTGCCCCTTCCATGGCTTCTGATCATCCGTCTCAGATTGATCAGGATATTGGGGACATAGACTTGTCCGACGACGAAGATCTATCCCCGGACCAGCCTTCCTTTGTAGGCTTATTCAAGCCCCAATTGTTTCGGTCCCTCCTACATAAAGCAAAGATCACGACTCGTTTGGGGGTTCTCCTTGCAGGCCTTCCTCCCTCTGGGGGATCGGCTGAGCCAGCTATTCCACTCTTTGAGGAACCTGTTCCAGAGGTGGAAGAAATTCCGGGGCCCAAACTGTTTAGGGACGTCCTTCAGAGACAATGGTCCAATCCTGTCTCAGGCCCAAATCCTAACCCACTGGACAGGCGTCTTTATAATCTGGCACCTGATATTTCCTCTTTATTACAGGTGCCTTCCATTGACCCCCCCATTGTGGCCCTCTCAGCCCCCCCCCAATATGGCAGCCCCTCCTGAAGAGAGCCTTAAGCCCGAGGACAAACGTCTTGATCATTCCTTGGTCAAGGCTCACCTCTCCTCTTCCTGGTCTATAAAATCGGCTATGGCTTCGTCCTTTTTTAATCGGGCCGCCATTCTATGGCTTCGCCAGTTACGAGACCGCCTTCCTCTGACGGATTCTCGTTCCCACCAAGATATTTCCAAGATCCTGGCATCCCTAGAGGACTCGGCGGACGCGACATTGAATTCATCGCGTTTCGCCGCTAAATCAATTGGGGCCTCAGTCGCTTCCCGCCGCCTGCTGTGGCTTCGCCAATGGCAGGCGGATGCAAAATCGAAATGGCGTCTGGCATCCTCTCCCTTCGCGGGGCCTTCTCTCTTCGGGGCTTCTTTGGAGCCCCTCTTGATTGAGACCCGGGACAAACGTCGGGTCCTTCCCAATCTGTCCCGCAGGTCGGAACAGCGGCCATCGGCCAGCTTTCGTTCCTTTCGCCCCTCTGAATTCTCCTATTCAGGTTTCCGGAATCAACGATTCCCTCCCCCTCGTTTCCGCCCCCCGGACCGCCAGGGTCCTCAGGGTCAGAGGGGACAGCCTAGACGCCCCTTCCGAGGTAGCCGTGGCCGTCCCTTCCGCCGGTCACGATGACTGCACGTCCTCTCCCATTGGAGGCCGCCTGGCTCTATTCGCCAGCCAATGGGATCTAACAACTTCGGACGCTTGGGTCCGGGAGACGGTCAGGTGGGGCCTCTCCCTGGAATTCCTCTCCACCCCTCCGGACAGGTTTCTCCGATGCCCTCTTTTTCGGGATCGGTCGTCACGGCTTCTGTTGGTATCCGCCATCAAACATCTGCTAGAGATTCGGGCCATCGAACCGGTACCTCGGGAGCAGCACGAACAAGGCTACTATTCTCGCCTGTTCATTGTGCAGAAATCATCCGGGGGCTGGAGGGCAATTCTGGACCTCAAGTCTTTGAACCATTGGGTAACTTATCGACGGTTCAAAATGCAGTCCTTACAATCTATCCTGGATGGTATCAGGGTTGGGGACCTCCTCTCGTCGATCGATTTGACAGAGGCTTACCTACACGTCCCCATCCATCCGGCTTACCAAAGGTTCCTCCGGTTTTGTTATGCGGGTCTACATTATCAGTACCGCGCCCTCCCATTCGGCCTTTCATCCGCCCCTCAGGTTTTCACGAAATTGATGGCCGCCATTGCGGCACACCTTCGGGCCCGACCGGTGAGGGTCCAATTCTACCTGGACGATCTTCTCATTCAGTCGAGCTCGGAGGCCCTGGCGCGGCAGGACCTGGACACCACCCTCCAGGTTCTGATGGCTCACGGCTTCTCTATCAACCAGGCCAAGAGCCATCTGGTACCTACGACCCGCATCCAACACTTGGGTGCAATCATCGATACGGTCGAGAGCAGGGTCTACCTTTCCCAGGAGCGTCTGTCCAGCCTGCGGTCCCTGGTCAGATCAGTCGCCCGGGGACCCTCGGCCTCCCTGGCGACCATCTCCCAACTCCTGGGAAAGATGGTGTCATGCATCGGAATAGTTCCTTGGGCCCGTCTCCACTGCAGGGCTCTGCAGTGGTTTCTTCTCCCGTATCAAAAGTGCCGCCTATCGGCCACCGGCCGGATGGTCTCCCTCCCCCACACGGTACGGCTCTCCCTTCGATGGTGGTTGTCCCCGGCCCTTCTGAAGGGGAGGGAGTTCAGGGAGGTCCACCCTCTTGTCTTGACAACGGATGCGAGCCTTCATGGCTGGGGAGCTCACCTCCAAACGCTAATGGCCCAGGGTCGCTGGACCTCGGACGACCTGGGCCACAACATCAACTGGTTAGAGCTCCGAGCAATACACCTAGCTCTCCGTCTTTTTCACAAACAAGTCCGAGACCGTCACGTCATCGTACGGACAGACAACGTGGCCGCAAAGGCCCATGTGAATCGCCTGGGGGGGACCCGCTCTCGCCGCCTCATGGAGGAGGCCGAGAGACTGGGAGCCTGGGCGGAGACACACCTGAGGTCCCTTCGGGCCTCCCATATATCGGGACGGTCCAACGAGCAGGCGGATTGGCTCAGCCGGACCGTTCTGGACCATGGCGAGTGGCAACTCGACCCGGTGCTGTTCCGCAGGATTACTGCTCGCTTCGGTGTTCCAGTAGCGGACCTATTTGCAACCCGCGCGAACCGGCAGACAACCCGATTTTTTTCCAGGTTTCCAGAACCAGAGGCGGAAGCAGTGGACGCTCTCTACAGCAAGTGGCCCCGGGGCCTCCTCTACGCTTTTCCCCCCCTCCCTCTTCTTCCCAAGGTTGTTCGGAAGCTCCTGGCGGAACGGGCGGAACTGATTCTGATCGCCCCCCACTGGCCGCGACGTCCGTGGTTCGCCGACCTCCAGCTTCTGTCGACTCTTCCTCCCTGGCGTCTTCCTCTCTCACAGGTCAACCTCTGTCAAGGGACCCTCCGACACCCAGACGCCCACTGGCTGCAGCTAACCGCCTGGAGGTTGAGCGGAGCCTCTTGAGGAGCTCTCGTTTACCTGCCCAAGTCATTGACACTATTTTGGCTGCACGGAGACCTGCAACACAACGGATATATGGTTCCACTTGGCGGTCCTTCGCGGCCTGGTGCGCAGCTCGGGATCAGGATCCAGGTTTGGCCTCCACTAAGCAGGTACTGGTTTTCCTTCAGAAGGGGTTAAACGAAGGGTTGGCTCCCAACACGCTTCGTCGGCAAGTAGCGGCTCTCTCCTCCATCCTGTGTTGGGGTTCCCGCAGTTCGCTTGCGGACAAACCCCTCGTCCGCCTCTTCCTTCGGGGAGCCTCCAACCTCCGCCCCCCCACAGTCCACCGCTTCCCTTCCTGGAATTTGCCCAAGGTGCTCGCAGCCCTCACTCGAGGTCCCTTTGAGCCCCTCCGAACTGTCCCTTTGCGCTTCCTTACCTACAAGGTCGCCTTTTTGGTGGCCATCACTTCCGCTCGACGGATTTCAGAGCTAGCAGCTCTCTCTACCCGTGCCGACCTTTGTATTTTCCATCCGGATCGGGTGGTGCTCCGCCTGGACCCCACCTTCATCCCTAAAGTAAACTCACCCTTCCACCGGGCTCAGGAGTTAGTCCTCCCGGACTTTTGCCCTCACCCATCCCATCCCCGGGAACGTACCTGGCATTCCCTGGATGTCCGGAGGGCCCTCCGGATATACCTGCGGAGGACCTCGTCCTTTAGGCGCTCGGAGGCCCTATTTATATCATTCCAACCGGCCACGCTAGGCCTCAAGGTCTCCTCCTCCACGGTGGGTCGGTGGATTCGAGCTTCCATTGCCTCGGCTTACGGAGCCCAGTCTTCCCCTGTGCCTCGCGGCCTTACGGCACATTCTACGCGGAGCGCATCAACATCTGCGGCTTGGGCCACTCAGGCCCCCCTCCAGGAAGTTTGTAGGGCTGCCACCTGGGCATCCCCTACTCCCTTCATTCGCCACTATAAGATAGACAGTTTTGCGTCGGCCGAGGCTGCGTTCGGCCGCAGGGTTCTTCAGCAGGTTCATCTGGCAGAGGGCTCCACGGCCCGGTCAGGTCCCTCCCTATAGGTCATGGGCTTTGGTATGTCCCATACCTGACCACTGGCCCCTCGCTCGCTTAGAAAGGGCGTTGACTTACCTGAACGCCCGTTCTGAGAGTCGAGGGGCCAGTGGTCAGCCCCACCCTTTTCCACCGGTCCGTTCGCCGGGGTACCTTTGTTTTCTTTCTTTACAGCTCAGTTGGAGCGTCGTCTGGCTTATCATTCCTCGTCCGAAAGCTGGGAAACAGCAACAGGAGGAGGAGCTTCTCAACTGTCAGACCCGATCCGACTTGATCAGAGGCATTAACCCATACCTGACCACTGGCCCCTCGACTCTCAGAACGGGCGTTCAGGTAAGTCAACGCCCTTTCTCTTTATAAGCAATCTTGGCAGTACCTTGAATACAATGCTGTTTGCTCTGTTATTTATTATTTTATTTATTTATTTTATCGCATTTTTATGCCGCCCCACTCCCAAGGGACTCTGGGTGGCTTACAACAGAGAATAAAACAATGCAACAATATCCCATACAAAAGTTAAAAGAAGACATTAAAACATTAAAACATTAAAACACATACACTCCAATTTGTGGCCGGGTCTCGCAAGATCACTATAATGAGATCAACGGCCCCAGGCCTGCCGGAAGAGCCAGGTCTTCACTTTCCGGAAGGCCAATAGGGTGGGGGCGGTCCGGATTTCCGGAGGTAATTGGTTCCAGAGAGTTGGGGCAGCCACAGAGAAGGTCCTCCCCCGCAAACCCGCCAGCTGACATTGTTTAGCTGACGGGACCCGGAGGAGACCGACTCTGTGGGATCTTACCGGTCGCTAGGAACTATGTGGTAGATGGTGGTCTCGAAGATAACTCTTCGAGATAACTCTTCTGTTAACTCTTCTTTATACCTTTATACCTTAATCCCCTCTTAATACCCTAATTTAATCTTCTAAGCCTCTAATTATTTGTTACCACTATATATTTATATAAATATCTATAAATATTATTCTCCTTATTTAGCTAGCAGCCTATTAATTTCACACTTTCTCTCTGAACCTCCGTTTCTTCATTTTTCTTTCCCTTCTATATCCACTGTCCCTCCTTTCTCTTCCACTCCTGAAACTCTCTTCTTCTTCTCCAACACAGTTCACTTTCTTTTTTCCTCCTACTCGGCTCACAGTCTCTTTAAGGAGGCAGTTTCCTTCTCCAATCTTACTCCGTCTGCCACCAATCTACTCCTGTCACTCTTGCCATTGCGTCTTGTCCTCTCTTTGTCTCTTTTACTTTCTCCAACCTTTTGCTACATACTGCTCCTTCTCCATCTCAATTTGCTTTCCTTCGATTTTTTTTCACTTCTCTCGCTGCTCTCCTGGACCACCAATTTTTCTCCACCTTCTAGTTGTCTGTCGCCCGTCGTCTCATCTTGCTCACTCTACCATCTCTCGTCTTCGCTGTACCATCTCCCTTTTCTCTTTCCTCTGTTTTCACCCTTTCTTCATTCTGGGTTAAAAATTACACCTTCCAATCTTCTCCCAGCCACTTTCTTGCTGCTCCTCTCCTCCTAAACCTCTTGCCACAAAGTTCTTTATCTCCCTTCTCTCAATCTTTAGTTATTTTAATTTGTTGACTCACAGCTCTTCCCTCTGGGTCACCGCTTGCTTTGAGGATTCCCTCGCAAATTGAGCTTCCTTCTTTCACCAAAAATCAAGGACTTACTCTTTCTTTAGGCTCTTCTCTTCTATTACAGTTTTGGGATATTTTTACTCACTTCAGTGACACAGTCTGTTAAATATATCCTTTCTTCAGCATAGTCTGTGACTAGTCATGGCCTCGGATCTGCCATCTTGCAATAGCAGATGCTTTCACGCCAGGTTTAAGGGTGTGATCATCTTTCACCTTGCTACCCCCCCAGGCTTCCCCTTTATTTCGTGTGGCTCCCCAGACTCTCCGCACCCCAAAGGGTCCCCAACGTGAAAAAATCAGAGTTAAAAGACCATCCTCTTTCCTCTGCACTGCCATCACGTCACCACCGGAAGCCCAGCAAGTCTTTCATTAGTGGTAGGGAGTAGGTGTTTTGTATGCAAACTGCATTAATATTATGAAAATCAACACATAATATCAGCCTCCCATCTTTCTTCTCTTTAAACAATACGGGGGTGGATTTCGCAGGCTCGATGAACCCTCTGGCTAGGTTGGTGTCAATATATTTCCTCAGGTTTGTCATTTCAGCAGTCATCATGGAGTACATCCTGGGTTTTGGTAACTTGGCTCCCAGTTCTAATTCAATGGCACAATCCGTGGCTCGATGAGGGGGGAGGATGTTACATTCCTCCTCGCTAAATGCTTCAGCTAAGTCTGTATATACCTTAGGAATCTGGGTTTGCCTGGAGGCCTGTCTGAAACAAAGACTGCTGTTTCTGGCAGCTGGCCCTTATGGGTTGGCCATTCCTTGGTAGGAGGGACAGGGGGCAGGGGGCCGACACCTATTATGATTTTCCGGTATCCATCTTTCCATTTAATGGTGGGGACCCACTTGGCCAGCCAAGCCAGGCCCAGTATGACAGATTCTGACATCTTTGGGGTTACTATAAATCGTATAAATTCGTGATGTCTTCCAATTTCTAATCTAACCAGTTATGTAATTTGGGTGGCTGGGGCGCCTCCAATTAATGTCCCATCCACCTGGTGAAACTTAATTGGTCACTTTAAAGCTCTTGTTTTGATCCCTAATTGTTCAACATTTGGAAGTCCAATTAAACATCTGCTACAGCCTGGAGACTTCCGGCGGTGACGTAGAGTCGTGGCAGCACAGGAGAGAAGCGCTCTCTTTCTTTTTTTTTTTATTGAAAAAGTTTTAAAAGTTTTACATACATTTTCTCCCCCCCCTCCCCAACCACCCCCCGACTTCCCAGAGCAAGTACAAAATAAAATACAGCTTAAATTCTCTAAATTAAACTCCATTTCACACTTATTATAATCATGATCATTAAACAAATAGATAAAAGGAAAGCAAGTCTTTTTTCTCCTTATTCCATCTAATTCAACAAAATTATCTCCATTTATAATTACAGCAATTAAAACAATTAAGTATTATCTAATCAAACTATCATTACTCAATTTGGCTAATTGTTACTTAACAAATTATTAGGTCTATACAATTTAACAAAATATTTTATAACTTCTTTCATTTAAAACAAAACAACAACAACAACAACAAAAAAAGGAAACCCTCACTCAAAAAACCCCCGATTTAAAAAAAAATTACTATATAAACTCTTCCGTCCTTCACTTTTAAACCATCAAGGTCCAATTATAATTAAAACACTTAATAAGAAATAATATTAACAATAATTTTTAATTAATAATCAAACCTCTTATATCAATACATATAACAAATCAACTAAGAACATCATTTAAGAACTTTATCAATCATTTAAATTCTTCATACTAGATTGAACCAATTGCTAATCTTCTTGTCTTCACATCTTCCAACAGCATATAAGATATCTTCATTTGTGTCTACCCACCTAAATAAAAATTGCTTCTGTATATAAAAAAAAAAGCCCCCCGAGTGACTTTGTAATTGTAATTATATTTGAAATGATATCCATCAAATCCAGTCAAAAATTAGATTAATAAATTCATCAGACATATTAGGGAAACCACCAGATCAACTGCAATTGCCCTAGGTCCATAGTCCTTTTGCCTTATATTCATTACCATCAAGCAGGAAACTTCAATTTGCTATATTCAATAGAACTTCTGCGATTGCAATTAAGTCCAAATTTGTTGCAGTCCTTAATAAAATAATCCAAATCATTCAAGTCAGGGCATATTTCACAACCCAATACACCAGCATTGCTGTGATCTGTTTATTCTTCTCAAATATTCCAATACAGCTGTAGGTTGCCTCCTCATCGTCGCTCATCGCTTAGTTAACTGGCATTAAACTGCTGTCTGTTTTTTTTTTCTTTTTCCAAAAAATTCAAAATCTTTAAACAATTAAACAATACTTTTTAAGGACCATCATCTCATCAAGCAGGGTTATTTTCCATTTCTCCAGTCTTTCTTCTTTTCCTTTTTACGAACTTTCTTCTTAACTTTGGTCCCTCTGCCTTTTTTAGCTCCAGTAAAATTTTGCGGTTTTTGGGATTGCATATTATAAAATTTTTGCAGAAATGTAGCTTCTTCTGGAAACAACTCTTTAAGTGCAGATTGAGTTTTATAAAAAAAAATTCGTGGAACCAAAATTTCATCAGCTTCCAACACTTCTTGCTCCTTATTTTGCACAGCATTCATCTTTCTCTCCTCAGTAAAATCTGCTATAATCTGTTGTTGTTTTTTTGCATCTCCCAACTCTTCATTCAATCCCCCACTGCTAGATTGCAACTCAGTATTTCCATGTATTTCATTGTTTCCAGCTTGAGAAGCTTGAAATATAATATCAATTCTTTTCAATAAAGCAGAGGTAATTGAACTCAAAGCTTCCTCAAAATCAGACCATTGAGGGTTAAATAACCCTCCTTTGCTTTCAAAAAGCCCAGCCATCTTGCCCCCCTTCTTCCTTCCCTTCCAGAAGGACAGAAAAAAAGGGGAAGAAAAAAGAAAAAAAGAGTTTCAAGAAGAAAAAAAAAGGGATCCTTTACAATTTGTAATTTGTATTGCTGCTTCAATTATTATTATTCCTTTCTTGTTACATCCACTTTTCAAAAAGGAGTTTTACGTTTCAAACAGGGGCTTATCAATAATTACTTTTAGCTTTCACTTCTTCACGCCCCGTTAAAACTCAAACGCCATCTTGCTTTCACTTTCAGCTTAGGAAGAATCTTTTAAAGAAAGTAAATCTTTGGAGTTAAAAGGAAAAAAAAATACTTGCTGTTTGATTCATACTGCTTGTGCTCCGCCAGCTTGATTCAAAGAATATCTGTTTAAAGTTGGTGCTGGGATGGTAACGACATCTAGCTCTGCAAAGCAGAGGCATCCAGGGTCCGGAGTACTGACAGGCTTAGCGGGGAGCTCTCATCTTCAAGCGCCAGATTATGGGTGAAATCTGGCACTTTCAGGGAGCTCTACCCCACCCGTCTACTCACTTTCCCCCCTCATACCAGGGGGAAAGTTTTCAAACTGCAAGACAGCCGATAGTCGCTGTTCTTGCAGTTCTATGAAGCCCTGGGCTGGCACTTCAAAAAGAAGCGTCCGGCAATGTCGCAGTCCCACCGGAAGCCATTTCAGAAGCGCTCTCTTTCTGATGCCGATTTTCTGAGCTTTTGGTGCCTTTTTTGGTGAAGACTGATCCTGGAGAGATCGGGAATAAGTAGGGGAAACTTCGGGGGAGGCGAGGAGAGGTGCGATCTCCCGCCGTACTGAGAAGATCCCTCATTCCAGGCTTGGAAGAAGCCAGCCGGTGCGACGAGCACAGCTGGCCCGGAGGCTTGACGAGCCGATTGAGATCATTGGGAGCGGAGGAGTGAGTACAGTGCGAGATTTCCGAGGGTGAGCAGACAGCGAGAGTCAAAAATCCGGGTGATTTGGTGCAAAACTGAGGAGGAAATATTTTTCCGGAGGGGTAGCACGAAAAGAGAAGAACTCAGAGCGTAAAGGTGGCGGCAACTGAAGAGGTGAGCAGAAAGGAAGAGGACGGAACATAACCAGTGGAGAAAGAATAAAAGACACTAAAATAGCGAAAAACGAAGGCGAGGAGAAGTGGATTTAAATCATAGAGACTTAAAGAAAAACGGACAAACTTTGTATCCTCCCTTTTTTTTCCCTTTGGCTGCCCTAACGGAAGGAGAGAGGTAGTTTGGCAGAATAATAAAAAAAAAACTGCAGACGGTGACTGGGCAGATTGGAGATCGCCATACTGAAACAGGGAAAGACCCCAATGTGAAAAAGAAGCAAGTTGGTTTTCCCCTTTGTTGAAAATATAACAAACAAGACTTACAGAACTCATAAAACATTGGATACATATTGTTCTTATAAAGCCCTCTTTTACTTAAATATAGATAACTGTGATTGATATTTATTAGAATTGATTAAGAATTACAGCGATACTTGTTTAGCAATAATAAAGTAGCATATAAAATAATATATAGTAAGCTAGAATATTTGAGAACTACATAATCATAGTGACTTAGAAGAAATTATTGGGAAGTAATTAAATTTAATTAAATTTGAACAAAAAAAATTTTTTTATTTGTGATTTTAGATAAATTAAGTATTATAATTATTAACTATTAAGTATTAAGAATTGATTAAGTTTGTGATTATTTAAACTACATATTTATACATATCTATACATATTTATATCTATTTATACCTATAATATTTATTTATATCAACGTATATTAGTATTATATTGTAATATTTATATTATACTTAAACTCATAGTACTGCTACATTTTTTATGAAGATTTTATAGAGATAACTAACTGGTCAAAGGAAATTTACTTAAAGAAAAGAGAAAAAGATAATTTAGAATTTTGGATGGTGATTTGGGAGAAAGTTGATAAAATATCGGAGGAACAATATAGAATTTTGAAAGAAATGACGAGCACCACCACAACAACGTTGAAAATGGGAAAGAAAACAACATCAATTTTAGCAGGAACATCGGCCTCCCCGGTGTCACAGAAAACATTGGAGGGAATGTTTGCATCAGAGAAGCAACCCAGCATGCCTGGTATGCCAACGATGCAAGCTACATTAATGACAATCCAAGAAACAATGGTTAAACTACAAGAATGCATGACCAGAAATCATGAACAATCTAGAAAAGATATGGATGAGGTAAAGAGAGAAGTTAAGAACGACATTCAAAAGATTGATGAAAAAATGGACCTGATACAAGAAATTATTCAAAAAAATGATCAAAGAATAAAAGAAATAGAACAGAAGACTGAATTGACAGAAGGAAAGCTGGAAGCATTGGATACAAAAATGACGGGACTAAATAAGGAACTCGAGAATACAGTAGCGCAATTGGAAATGGAAAAAGCAGCATTTTTCCTACGTTTCCAAAATGTAGTGGAAGAGAGGGAGGAAGACCTGACGATGATAATGGCAGAGATGATAGCTGAGTCTCTCCAAAGAGAAAGGGAAGAAATAATAAATGAATTAGATGAAGTGTACCGGGTTCACACAAACTACGCCCGGCAACACAAACTCCCTCGGGAGGTACATATAAGATTTGTAAGAAGAAAGGTGAGGGATATTGTATACAAAATAACGAAGGATGAACCTATGTACTATAGGAATAAAGAAATAATAACTTTGAAACAAATCCCTAAAAGAATAAGAGACTTGCGGAAAGAGTACTGGTTCCTGGCCACGCTGCTAAATAGAAGATATATACCATTTAGATGGACGACGCTGGAAGGGATGTTAGTAACGTGGCAGGGAAGGAAAATAAAGGTGGATTCGCAGGACAAAGCGAGGGAATTATATGATCAAATGATAGGAAATGAGGAAACAAGTGATAGTAAAGAAGAAGGAGGAAGGAATATAAAAGGAAAGCAGAGACGGGAACGTGAAAGAACTCCACCACAAGGAGGAAAAGAAAAAGAAGGAGACACTCAGGAGGAAGGAGGAGTGCAAACAAGAGGCCAAAAAAAAGAACAAGAAGAAACAAAGAAGAAACAACAACAGGAAAGTCAGTAAGAAATGGAAAGAACATTAAAAATTTTGTCAGTGAATGTAAACGGACTCAACTCAATCCAAACGACACCAAATTTTCAAAAAAATTCTGAAACAAAAATTGGATATAGTGTGCCTCCAGGAGGTACACGTAAGAAAACAAAACATAAAATATATACAAAATAAGAAATTAGGTAAAGCATATTCATCTTTGGCAGAAGAAAAAAAAAAGAGGAGTAGTGGTATATATAAAGGAAGGAATAGATAGCAATATAAGATATATAGATACTGAAGGTAGAATAGTGATGATAGAGTTAAGACTTGATTTCAAAAATATATTATTGGTAGTAATATATGCACCAAACAGTAAACAATTAGAATTCTATAGAAAAGTGCATGAGAAAATTATGGATCAAAAAATGGAAAATGTATGTCTGATTGGAGATTGTAATGCTATTTTAGATGTGAGAAAAGATTATAAATGTACCCAGCAAAATAAAAATAAGAAAAATGTATTACCCAGGACTTTTACAGATATGGTGGAAGAGTTAAACATGATAGATAGTTGAAGGTTCCATAATCCTGAAACCAAGCAATTTACATACTACTCGAACCCGCACAAGTCCTAGTCTAGGTTAGACATGGTATGGGTATCCAGCATATTAATGAGGGAAATAGAAGCGGTGGAAATTCTACCAAACGATCACAACCCATTAATGATGACATGGAAGGGGCAGCAGCAAAAGAAAAATAGATGGACAATGAATACTCAGTTAATAAAAGAAAAAGAATATAAGAAATATATGGAAAAGGAACTAGAACTGTTTCATAAGGAGAATGTGAAACAACACACCTCTCTACAAAATTTATGGGACACTACCAAGGCATACGTAAGAGGCCTTACAATAGCATACAACGCAAAACGTAGAAAAGAGAGAGAAAAAGAATATAACAAATTACAAGAAGAAATTCAAAATTGGGAGAGTAAATTGCAAAGAAAACCAGGAGATGAACAAACAAGAGTAAAATGGATAGCGGCAAAACATAAGTTAAATGTATTAGAACAAGGGCAATATGTAATGACTCTAAAATATATAAGGCAGAATTATTTCGAACACGCAAATAAACTGGGGAGGTGGTTGGCATACAGGCTGAGAAAGGAAAGAGAAAAAAGAATAATTCAGAAATTACAAGATGAGGAGGGGAGGATCCAACAAAGTATAGAGAAGAAAAAGGAAATAACACTCCAATATTACCAAAAACTTTATGAGAAGGGTATAGTAACAATGGAGGAAATTGAACATTACTTAAAAGGAAAGGGAGTACAAACATTAACGGAGGAAGAAAAAGAGTTATTAGACAGGGAGATTACGGCAGGTGAATTAGAAGAAGCGCTGGAAAGACAGAAAAATAATAAAACTCCGGGGACCGATGGTCTACCAACGGAGTTCTATAAAACATTTGGAGAATTATTAAATGGAATATTATTAGAAGTATATAATGAAGCCCTGATGGAGGCAAAATTACCAAACACATGGAAAGAAGCGTACATCTCTCTCATACCGAAAGAGGGGGCAGATGCCACATTAATAAAAAATTATAGACCAATTTCTTTGTTGAACACAGATTACAAAATTTTTATGAGTATAATTGCTAATAGGCTGAAAAAAATACTACATAACAAAATACATCAGGACCAAAATGGTTTTTTACCCACAAGACAAATAAAAAATAATTTAAGGATGGTAATGGATGTTTTAGAATATTACAAGATGCATCCAGAGAGACAGGTGGCCCTGATCTTTCTGGATGCACAAAAAGCATTTGACCAAGTAAACTGGCAATTTATGAAACAACAAATCAAAAATATGAATTTTGGTGAGAAATTTACAAAAATGATAACATCAATATACCAGGACCAAAAAGCATGTATTTTGGTAAACGGGGACCCAATGAAATTTTTTGGAATAAATAAAGGAGTAAGGCAGGGATGCCCACTATCGCCCCTACTTTTTATCTTGACGTTGGAAAATTTGTTAATTAGAATTAGAGCAAATAAAGAAATATAAGGATTAAAGATTAAGAGAGAAGATTACAAGGTCCAAGCCTTTGCGGACAATCTTGTTTTCTTCATAGAAGATCCAGTAGAAACAACCCCCAGATTAATAAAAGAAATTGAAACTTTTGGAAAAGTAGCAGGCCTAAAAATTAATAAAGAAAAAACGAATATGATAATAAAAAATATGACAACAAAACAAGTAGAGAAATTAGTAAAAGATTCAGGATTACAGGTAGTCAAAAAAGTCAAATACTTAAGGATAAATTTGACAGCTAGAACAGTAACAATAAAACAGGATAATTATGAACCTTTAGTCCAGAAAATAAAAGAGGATTTGGATAAATGTGGGAAATTAAGACTATCCTTATTGGGGAGGATAGCAGTGATAAAATCAAATATACTTCCAAGACTCCTTTATTTATTCCAAACGATACCAATAAAATTAGACAAAAAATTCTTTGAAAATTTGGATAAAATAACAACAAAGTTTGTGTGGGAAGGGAAAAAATCAAGAATAAAATTGAACATATTACAAGATGACAGAATTAGAGGCGGATTTGGTTTCCCGGCATGGCAAAAATATTATAAGGCAGCAAGCTTGTTATGGATTAAGGAATGGATAACCCTGGAGAACCAAAGATTGTTAAATCTGGAAGGACATGATCTAATGAAGGGATGGCATGTTTTTATTTGGAATTCTGGAAATAAAATATATAAACATTTCAACAACCATACTATTAGAAAATCCTTAATTAATACATGGCAACAAATTCGACATAAACATTACATAAAAATTCCTGGTTGGTTATCAACAATAGAAGCAATTACTCACCCCAATATACTATCAAAACAAAAAATATTAAGATATAGAGAAGTATTGGATATGCAGGGGAAATTAAAAACTAGGGAAGAACTAAAAGAACAAGGAATAGCAATAGACTGGTGGCCCTACTCACAAATAAAAACAAGATATAGGAAGGATCAGGAGGAGGGAAGAATAGACTTAAAACAAAATCGATTAGACAAATTATTAGAATCTAAAGAAGGGAAATTAATTTCGAAAATATATAAATATCTACTCGAATATGATCTGGCAGAAGAATTGGTTAAAGGGCAGATGATAGCGTGGGCGAGGAATATTGGCCACAGTATACAGCTGGAAGAATGGGAAAGAGCGTGGGAAAACAACTACAGCATGACAAAATCGGTGGCCTACAAAGAAAATCATTATAAGATGTGGTATCGATGGCATCTGGCCCCCGCAAGATTAGCGAAAATGTACCCAAACATAAACCCGACATGTTGGAAATGTAAAGAAGCACAAGGAACTTACTATCACGCTTGGTGGCTCTGCCCAGAAATTAAGAAATATTGGAATAAGATAAAAACATGGATAATTGAAATAACAGGTTATGAAATTGAATTAGAACCCGAAATTTTTTTATTAGGCATGATTAAAAAGAATATTAGAAATGATATAAAATACTTAATACTCCACATAATTATGGCGGCAAGATTAGCATTAGCACAACTTTGGAAAATAGATCAAATGCCAACTGATCAGGAGTTAATACAAAAAATATACACATGCGCAGAAATGGACAAACTAACTTTAGAGTTACAGGATAAGGAGGACTCAAAATATTATACAATATGGAATAGATGGTATCAATGAATAAACCAGAGAAAGGGAAATGGGTAGAGACGGAATTTAGAAGAAATCAATATAATTAAAAACAGCACTGTCAGAGAAATAGAAAACGAAATATGCCACGGTATGTTGGCATTTATGTATATATGTATATATATAATGGAAATTAGTTAGAAATTGTGTATTGTATATATAAATTTGTCTCTTGATTAAGAGAAATTTGTATGTTTTAAATGGTTTTATAAATGAATAAAGTTTTGTTTTTAAAATTAAAAAAAAATAAACATCTGGTACAGCCTGTATTTATTATTGGTGGTAATTCTCCTTGCTCCCCCGTCTCTGGCACTACCAGTTTCAGTTTAATTGAGAAGGGGAGATGCGTGAACTCACCATCGGGTCATCTTCTCTGCTAGCCTTGTCGGGAGCGGCTTCTTTTGCCAGAGGTTCTCGCTCTCTTCAGTGGGGAGGGGAACATCTATGGCTTGTCTGGCAAATTGACTAGTGTCTGGGGCCTTTCTTGGAGTCCTTCTGCCTCAGGCGGCCATGGCCAGACATTGTTGTGGAACTGGGGCAGGGGCCAGACACTCAGAAGCTCAATGACTTTCTTGTCCACACCGATAGCATTTAATCACCCCTGCCAGTTGAAGTGGGGAGACTTCAGCAGGCTTTGAAAGGGGCTGTCTAGCTAAATTTCTCTGAGGAGGCTTCTCTGCTGTGGTTTTGTGGTGGGGGTGAATTTCTCTGTCCAGAGCTATGGACATGGTATATCAGTCGTGCAGTCACTCAGGGACTCCACAGGCTGTTCTGACTTCCTGATCAATGGCTTCTTTGAAATAGTGTAGGAGTATGCGGTCTGGCCAGTGCCCCTGGTTCCCTGCAACCTATCTAAAGTTCCATAGAGTCTTTTATGGGTTGATTACCTTGCTTCATCACCTTTATTGTGGCTTCATTTTTATTGATTCAGTTTGGGTCTTGAAATCTGGCCTGGAGCAGTGCAACAAACTCATCAGCATCATTTAGTTAAGCAGCTCCCTCATTGTGCAGCTGGGCTATCCATTCAGAAGCCATGATGTATTAAATGTTTGTTTGTCTTAAAAAAAAACTTTAAAAAATAAGAAGCCTCCCCTTCATTTATCCCATCAGAAATCACCGATACCATGTCCCGATCTAATTCGTATTGGTCTCCATACTGATCTATATGAGCCCAGACCCTGCTGACAAAGTAAACCAGTTTGGCAGGTATACCATCAAATGTTGCTCTAAAGCAAGGTGGTGTTTGCCTTGCAGGTGGATTGGACCCAGCGACGGGTGGCTGAGCTGGAACCTATGGCGGAGCTGCTGCTGGGTGCTGGATGGCAGACTGCTGAGGGAGAGGGGCCGACAGCTGAGCTGATTTGTTGGACTGCAGAGAGGGGGGAACTCCAGCTGTCTGCTATATTAGCCCCCCCCCCCCGATGCTGGGATCATTGGGCCATATTGGGGCCATGGGAATCCCTGGAAAATTGGAGCAGATGATGCTGGGTACCACTGTAACTGGACCCACCCCTGGCCAGGATTGAATCCCCAGCCTGGGGAGATACATTCAGCAGGAGGTAGCAGAAAGGCAGGCTGGCAAGGGGGCCCAGCAGGGGGGTTTTGCATTCCCCATGCTGGCTGTGTCTGATGCCTCCCAGCTGCCGGATAGCCATGTTGTGCTGAGCCACTCCTCGTTTCGTCCCTGGCCGGATAGAGAGGTGCCTGCACCCTGCTAATTCCTCCACCAGGCCCTGGATTGGGGAAGGTGAACGTAGGTTGTGCTAAGCTCCATCTCACTTGAGGAGGTTGGGAGGGGGGTGCATAACTTCCCACTTCCATCTGTTCCAAATGCTCAGGGAGCCTGGTTAATGATTGTCTTCATGATGGGGGCAACAGGTTCCAGTCCCGGGAATCTCCGGATCCCAAAGCTGTCCCCCTTCCCCACTCTGGCTCATGGGATGACTTCATTGGGCTAGGAGCGGCACGATATCCAGGCAGTCTCTCCTCTGGTCCCCTTTCTCGAGTTGGATCAGACTGGCAACTTTTCAAGGAATCTGACTCCTTGGGCCGAGCACCTAGCCTTCAGGCTTCCTCTGCAGCCTCAATGGATCACACCATTTCAGTATCTGTCCCTATGTCCCCCTCTGCGATCTCTTCTTTCTCCTCCATTTTCACTGAGTCTTGGCACCACCTGAGGTTTAGATAGATGCTGGGGCTCAGCACCCCTGGCAGCCCCCTTTTGGGGTGTTGTTATGCTTTAGAGAGATTCAGGTTAATGTCAGTGTTCCAGAAAAAAAACCCACTCCTAGTAAAACTCGGAAGCAAGCATTTTTCAAAGTTCCATTTCCAAAATAGATAAACTGGCACATCTGGGAAAACCCAAATCTAAGAAGTCCGGATTTTCCCTCAGTAAATCAAAACCCCCCAAACCATCCCCTCACTCCTCAGTTGATTACATGCTCCCATCACCATCTGTCCCATCTCGAGACAGCACTCCGACCATTCTCTCTCCAGATGCAGGATCGGCCTGACCTTGACCGACAGGAAGAACACTATTTTGTCTAAAAACAATCCCTCTACTAAATCCCCCCTCCTACTTTTTCACCTTCTCCTACACATGAGAAGGTGGCAGCATGGAAGCTTCTGGCTTCCAAAACTGATAGTTCAGCTTTTCTGGCTGGCTATAACCCCTGATCCCCGCCTACTCTTCCCTTTTCCCCTGGCTGGTGGCAAAGAGGAAGGCAAGCCGCTGCCGGTCCCCCCCCCCCCCCAAATCTCGCTCCCCCCAGACTCTCCACAGCTGCTGGGCCTTCCTGCTGCAGCTGCCAGCAGCTAGGAAGCATGAGGCTGTGCCCCCCACATCACTCCTCCACCAGCTGGCTTCCCTCACTGGCTCACGACCTTTGGCCGAGCATGGGCCTTCCTAACATACCCCCTTCCTAATTCCCAAGCAGTTACAGCAAAATCAAAAGCATGTGGAAAATGCCAGCAAGCCTTCTTTCCCTCCAGAATGGCAGGACCTGACAGATCCTACGGATTGATTAGAAGAATGCTGTTAATTACTAGCCATTAGCAACTTATTGTGTCATCTAATTTTCATTTATTTAAATTCCAGGAGCACTGCAGTGCAATATGCTTAATTGTCTATTATTGTTCTGTCCCCTCCCTGCTTCAGGAGCCCAGACAAGCACACACACAAACAGAAGTGTACGCAAGTCGTTTATTCACCATTCATAAACAACACACTGGCAGCGAGCCTGGGAGAGATAAAGACAGCTGTTATTTTGAGTTGCCACGGCCAGTCCCTGATAAGGCTCTCCGGCATGTCCAAAAACAAACAGTCTTAAGGTTAGCAAACACTTATCTGATGCAGTACTTCAGGAAACAAGCAGCCAAGTTAATAATTTGTTCGTCACAAAAGCCAACAAGGTAAGGTCAGCTCCTTTTATACCTTGTGGGGCGTTGGCTTTGTGACTCATCACCTCGTGCTCGGCCCCACCTACTCCTTTGCTGAGCCCGTCTCTCTGATCGTCGCCACCTGCGATTAATCTACTCCCTCTCCTCATTAACGTCTGACTCAGAGGAGCTTTCCTCCTCAGGGCTTTCAGCTGGGGCCTGGGGTGGTGCCAGACAGGCCAGGAGAGGGGGGCCTTTCAGCTGGGGCCTGGGGTGGTGCCAAACCAGACGGGCCAGGAGAGGGGGGCCTTGCCTCCTCCTCCTCTTCACTTTCGGAGGGTTCTTCCTCCGAAGGTCCGGGCTCGGGAGCCGAAGACACAACAATTATGCCACCAAGTACTATGCACAAACAATGCTCTTTAGCAGAAAGAATTTCTAATTTCCTCCCTAATTCAGAACCTTCTTGTGACACCTGTCACAGGGGAAAGATAAATTGATGAAGGAACACTATGGGCTAGAATTAAGTTGCTAAACTTCATAGCTTGATTAAATATTAAACAGTTTACAGCCTCTATATCAGGCTTCACACCTGCACTGAAGAGTAAATTATTGATCCCCAGACATTTAACCCTTAGTTCAAATATTTTGCATGGCTTGGCAAAAGGCCCTGAACATGTCTGAATTACATTCAGATATTTACAGTATTACAGACAGAAATGAAATCTCAGCCAGAAATAGGTGTAGAGAATCAGGGAGATAACTTTGAGGAGCTAGGCGAGTGTCAAACTCGCATCATCATGGTGGCATCACGTGATGTATCGCAACTCCCCCCCCTCACTAAACCTGGCGTGGGCATGGCCAGCGAATGATGCATATGACTTTTATTGTTTTATTAATGTGTAAAATATAAATAAAAATAAAAATAGGAAAAAGAGAAGAAGAAAGGGGGAAAGAAAATATGAGGTACAAGGAAAGAAAGAAAAAGGTGTTGACTTCCTGCTCTTTTTAGCACAGTACAAGATAAAAACATTAAAGCCTCAACTTTTTACTTTTACACATTAGTATATAACTACCCATTTCTGTAACAATAAATCTAATCAGCATAACCAAAGTCAAAGTTTAATTTTTATTTTTTTTATTTATTTAATTATATAAAATACAAAGAATAGGAAATTAAGGGAAGGAAGAGGAATGGGGAAAAGGAGATGTGAGATACAAGGGGGGGAGGGGGTTGACTGGGGTCTTTGTATTACAGTACAAGATAAAAACACTCCAACCTCAACTTTTTGCTTTTACACACTAATATATAACTAGCCATTTCTATAATGACAAATCTTTCAGATCAACAAAACCAAAGTCAAAGTTTCATTTTCTTTCATCACAAGCACAAAATTCAGAAGTGATATTCAAATGAAAATATATTTTCCTCTTTGAATAAAATAATCATTGTAACCATTCCTGCTTTATCTTCCTTGCTATGGAAATAGTACACATTTCTGTTTGCACCTAATAATCTTTGTAAACTGTCACCATTTTTATTAACAAGATTCATTGTATTTTTTCAAATTCTTTGACCTTATTGGGAAAAAAACATTTTAATCTTTTTTTTGAAGTGCTAAACTTTCTTTAAACATTTTTTAAGTCAAAACTTTCTAATGCATCTTTTTCTTAACTTCTTAATATACAAGCTTTAAACTTCAGTATTAAATTTAGATTCCTCCCTCCAATCTACCCTTATAGAATTTTTTTTCTTTTATAAATATGCTTTTTAAGACCAACAAAAATTCTTTAAACTGGTACATCAGTACCAGTTGATGAGAGCTAAATAGCTTGAAATAGATCTATACTAGTCTCCCTTTCTTTATCATCAAAATATAAATTTTAAATTTATAAATATAAAATATAAATATAAAAATACATTTAAAACTTTCAAAGAAAGATGCTTCCTAATTCCAGTTAACTCATTGAGTTTAAGTCACTCCTCCGGTTTGTCTTCATGGAGTAAAATATTTTTCTTCTGTGGAACTTTTATCGAGTAGTCATAAGCCTTTCTTTTTATCACGGAATCCTCAACCTTGTTAATATCCTTAAAGAAAAAGTCCCAAATTTGTTTTTTTTTTTCTTGATACTATTCTTTCAGTTGTGTTAAGTGGTTTATATTTAAACCATAATAGTGAAAGTTAATACCAGGTTTTTCCAAAATTGCAATGAACTCCTCTGCATTTACAGCTACTTGTGAAGTTGCCTCGGTAGTTCTCCACCTATTTGTATCTCAAAAGTAATTTGAGAGGATTTTTTTTATCATCCTTTTATTTTTTCATCACAAGCACAAAATCTAAAAGTGATATCCAAATAAACAAATATATTCTCCTCTTTGAATAGAACAATCAATTTAACAATATCTGCTTTATCTTCCTTGCTGTTGAAATAATATGTACTTCTATTTGCACTTAATCTTTATAAACTATCACCATTTATATTAACAAACTTCACTGTATTCTTTCAGATTCTTTAACCTTAAAGGAAAAAATATTTTTTTTCATCCATTTTAAAACACTAAGCTTTTCTTTAACAATATTTCTAAAATCAAGACATTTTAATACAACTTTTTTTCTTCCTACTTTAAAGTTCACTTTCAGACCAATAAAATTCCAACTAACTCCAATTAACTCATTAAATTTAGATCACTCCCTCCAAGTTACCTTCACAGAATATTTTTTCTTCTTGTATACATTCTTTTCAAAGCTCTAATATTTTCTTTAAGCTAATACTTCTTTTTCTTTAACTTTCTCTTAACATAGATATTTTCATGTACACTTTCAATATTTTACGAACGTTAGGAACCACAACTTTCTGTACAATATATTATATTTCCTTATATTTCTCCATTTTTTTTAAAAAAAAGATAGTCCACACTTGTGTCATGGCTTCATCAGAGCCTGGTTCAGAGGAGGAGGAGTTGGAACTGGGACTATCCAACAGGGAAGGCACCCCAGGGCTGAGGACAATGCTGTCCTGGGCCCCTCAGGCATTGTGGGAGGTGGTTGACTTGTCCGAGAGCTGCTTGCCTGCACAGGGGAGGATTGGTTGCTGACCAACAGTTGTGCTGATAGGCAGCTGATCTCCTCTGATGAGGGACAGATGCCTACTCCATATGATCCAAAGGCAAGGAGTGTGGAGCCTAGGCAAGCCCAAAGGGGGTCTCCCCACCCCTCCTCACAAGGAACACCTGGACAGGAGTAACTAAGAAGAAGCCATGGGGAGTTAGTCTTTGCAGGAACAATTGTTTGCTTTGACTTACACTCCCCTGGTTTCAACTCATACCTGTTGCTCTTTGCCTTGCCTCACTTGGAAGATTGCTCTTCACCTTTTGTTTGGATCTAGCCCTTCTCTTGTAGACTGCAGTTAGCCATTTCTTCATTGTGCATTTGGAACTGCTTCTTGCCTGAGATCAGGGCAACAGGGTGAACTTGAACTATTAATACATGAAGGTAGATATGATATAGTTGGAATAACAGAAACTTGGTGAAATGAAACCCATGACTGGAACAAACTGATAGAAGGATATAAACTGTTCAAAAAACCGAAACCCCATAAAAGAGGAGGTGGTGTTGCACTGTATGTAAAGGACCACTATATTGGTACAGAAATGCATGAAACCAAAGACGAAAACCTCCCAGAATGCATATGAAGACAAAAAAAATGACAGGGCCATCGGTGTATACTATATACTGCCACGGCCTCTTGCAACCCTCTGCCAGTGAAAATGGAGCTTGGGAGGGCCGCAAGCTCCGTTTTCTCTAGCAGAAGCACTGTGGGCCGGTCGTTCGCTGCTTCCACGGTGGCTCCGCAGGCCACATCTAAGTAACCCATGGGCTGGATCCAGCCTTGAGTTTGACACCCCTGCTCTAGACCCTTTTTCTTTTAGTAGCTCAATTAGTTTACATTTCGTACATCTATAGATCACAATAGTATCAATTTCTTTTTCCTTAAATAGATTAAAGTTTTTTTGTGAAAATGTAGGTTTTACCACAGATTTTTAAAAGGTAAAATTGTCCAATTTAGAAATTTGATATTCTAACGGATCATTTAAAATTTCAAAATTTAGAGGAAAATGTCTAGTTTAAAAATTTTAAGTTCTAGCAGTTCATTTAAAATGTTGAATTTTCAGTGTTGAGTGGGGCTTAAATGCAAGGTTTGTTCTTATCCTGTAATGGAATATTCTATAATGATCCCTTTCCTCCCTGCCTTCTTGTAATCCTTTTCCTCCCTGCCTTCTTGTGAGCTTTATTTATCCCTTTCTTCTCTACCTTTATATGTTCCTTGCTTGCTATTGTCTACTTTGCTTTGATATTTTCCCCTTGTGTTCTGTAGTTGTTGTCTTTTAGCCTCTCTTCCTACTTATTTTTTGCCTGCCACTACCAGATATTCAGCTCTTCCTGCTTTTCTCAGTTCACAGCATTGCTTCCCCACATCTGTTGGTCTACCATGCTGTTCCATTGCCATTCTCAGTCACCAGTCCGCTGGTCCACTGTGCTGTCATGCTCTACCAACAACAGCCTCCAATTGCACTGTTGCTCCACTGTTGCTTTCCCCGCTGCTCTCTGTGCTGCTCTCAGGCTCTAGTTCACTGTGCTGCCCCTTGCTACTGGCTTTCCTCCCTGCTCCACCCTCCCTGCTGCCCCTTGCTACTGGCTCTCTTCTTTGCTCTGCAGCCACGTGGCTCCCATTTGCTGGTATGTCACACCAATGTGCTGCTTCCACCAGCAAACAGGACAGCCTAGATCAGTGTTGGCGAACCTTTTTCTCATGGCGTGCTGGAAGTGTGTATGTGCGCGCGCAACAGCTCGTGTGCATGCCAGCACCCATAATGCAATGCGAACCCTCCCACATGCGCATGCACACATGACCTCCTGTGCATGCACCCCACATTGCGCATGCGTGCCCCACACATGCACTTCGCCCCTCCGCCCCATTTTGGGCCTGGAAAGGGGCTTCCCTGTCTCCCCACCTGAGCAGACTTCTGGCATGGCCTCAGGCCATCGATGACATATTCCTAAATTCCTTTATCCTGAACTGCATGCCCTGAGGGACCCCAGAGCCTGTTTTGAGTTTTGACTTGCTTTCATTTCTTTCAATAAAAGATTCCTTTTGAAACACAAAGTTCTCAAGAGTTCGTACTTACTTGGAAGGGCGGGGAGGGGGGGAGAAGCTGGTCCTTACAGTGCAAGGATTTTTATGCAGTTCCTGAAATGCTGCAAAAATTGTGCAGCGTAGTGAGTTTGGTGCCTTTTGCTATTCTAATGATTTATTTATTTATTTATTTATTTATTTATTTATTTTATTTTATTTAATTTAATTCAAACATATATGAGATAACAGGTATAAGTATAAAATGGACATGAGCACAGGTAATGAGTACAAATAAATGGGACAGTGGGACAGGGATGGTAGGCACGTTGGTGCGCTTATGCATACCCCCTTACGGAACTTTTAGGAATGGGGTGAGATCCATAGTAGACAGTTTAAGGTTGAAGCTATGGGGATTTGAGGATGTAACAATGGAGTCAGGTAGAGCATTCCAGGCACTGACCACTCTGTTGCTGAAGTTGTATTTTCCACAATCGAGTTTAGAGTGGTTTACCTTGAATTTGTATCTATTGTTTGCCTGTGTTTAATTGTGGTTGAAGCTGAAGTTGTCATTGACAGGTAGGACACTGTAGCAGACAATTTTGTGTACTATACTTAGGTCAGACTGTAGGTGGCATAGTTCCAGGTTGTCCAAGCCCAAAATTTCAAGCCTGGTTGCATAAGATATTCTATTGTGAGCAGAGGAGTGGAGTACTCTTCTCGTGAAATACTTCTGGACCCTCTCAATTGTATTAATATCAGATATACAGTGTGAATTCCAGGCAGATGAGCTGTATTCGAGAATTGGTCTGGCAAAGGTTTTGTATGCCCTAGTTTGCAGTGCTATGCTACCAGAGAAGAAGCTTCACAAAATTAGGTTAACAACTCTTAATGCCTTTTTGGCACTGCTGTTTTTTTAAAAAAAATTTTATTTATATGCTGCCCTTCTCCGGAGACTCAGGGCAGCTTACAATGCATTAAGCAATAGCCTTCATACTTTTGTATATTTTATACAAAGTCAGCTTATTGCCCCCACAATCTGGGTCCTCATTTTACCCACCTTAGAAAGGATGGAAGGCTGAGTCAACCTTGAGCCTGGTGGGATTTGAACTTGCAGTAATTACAGGCAGCTGGATGTTAAATGCTGCCTTAGTAGGAGGCATTAGCCTCCTACGCCACTCAGGCTCTTTTTTTTTTACTGTTACAGTGAGCTCTGGGGCTTAGATCATTTGAGATGAGTACTCCTAGGTCCTTGACAGAGTGGCGGTCGTCTACAAGTCATATCCACCCAGCTTGTATTTGGTGTTCTGATTTTTGTTGCCAATGTGTAAGACAGAGCATTTGTTGGTTGAGATTGGAGTTGCCAATTGTGCGCCCGTTCTGACACATAGTCAAGGTCGCTTTGTAGGGCAGCAGCATTGTCAGTGGTATTAAATAGTTTTATGTCATCAGTGAAGAGGATGCAGCTGCTTATAATATGATCACAAAAGTCATTTATGTAAAGTAGAAAGAGTGTGGGTCCTAAAATGCTGCCTTGAAGAACACCGCTGTTTACTGGTGCCAGGTTTGATAGGGCGCTCCCTATTTTGACTATTTGTTGCCTGTTTGAGAGGAACGCGGCTATCCATTTGTGCAGGGATCTGGAAATGCCATAAGACCTTAGTTTTAACAGTAGTTTGTCATGTACCACTGAATTGAAGGCTTTGCAGAAGTCTAAGTAAATTGCATCTATTGCTTTACCCTGATTGAGTTTTGTGGTCCAAATGTTTCTGTAGTGTAGGAGTTGCAAATTACAGGACAGATTTTTCCTGAAACCAAACTGCTTGTTAGAGAGCAGGTTGTTTGACTCTAAATAGAGGGTGATGGATTGGTTTATAATTGATTCCATGACTTTACAGGTGACGCAACATAGTGAGATTGGTCTGTACTTTTCAATTAGGCTGGGGTCTCCCTTTTTGAAGATAGGAATGACTATTGCTAATGACCATAGATCGGGCAAGGAGCTGGTTCTGAAAGATATCTCATAGATTGTGCTTAGAGGTTCGGCTATGGCAGTGGAATGTTTTTCAAGAAGTAGGCACATAATCCATCAGGGCCAATAGATAGAGATGGCTTTAGGTTGCGTAGTGCCCTTTCAATGTTATCTTCTGTGAAATCAATATGTAGGAGATCATTGCAATTAGTTGTGGTATGACTAGGAAATGTTGGGCAGAAGCCATTGCTGTTGACAAAGACTGAACTGAAGAACATGTTGAAGAGGTTGGCCTTGATGGTTTCATCATTACAGTCTTCCCCGTTAGGCTCTTTTAGGGGTGGGATAGTTTTCGTGCTTTTAAGTTTAGTGTTTATGAAATTATAGAAGGCTCAGGTTGATTTCAAGTGTAACAGTTCTTCTTCCTGTTTGCAGTGGTAATTGGTGCATTCTGCCTTTATCTGGCAGCATAAGGTTTTGTAGCTGCTTTTAAAGTTAGCAACGTAGCCAGTTTTGTTTTTTCGCCAAAGAGGTTTTTTTTTCATTGGAGCTTTCTTATTGTTATGGGTAATTTGTTGTTGTTTTTTGATTTGGGGGTTACTAATGGTATGTATAGTTTAATGAATCTTTTGACTTTGAGCAGAAAGGTGTTATAATGATCTTCTGCAGTATTACAGCCAGTGATCAGAAGATGCCAATCAAGAAATGAAAGGTAGCTATGAGATCATAGTTAGCTTTTTACAAGTTATAATTTGGTGTTCCATCATTATGACCCTCTTTGCAAGGACGTAAATTGAGACAAAAGTCAATCATGCTGTGGTCACTGTTGGAAAAAGGTTCTTTGACCTGTAGACCATAAATAGCGTTTTGACTGTTGCAGAAGATGAGATCAAGGCAGTTGTTGAGCCTAATGTTGTTAGTTACCAATTAATCCAGTCCTAGAGTTGTAACAGCATTGTACAGGGATGCATGTATAGGTTCTGTTGTATATTCGTTTAGGGTCCAATTAATAAGAGGTAAATTGAGGTCACCAAGAAAGATAAGGGGGGCGGGGATGGAGGCTGGAGGCTTCGCCTTGCTCCGATCAGCAGGAAACCCCCCCTCCATTTCCCTGCCGATCGTTCTATCCTTGGGGAGCTCTGCACAGACACACATCCCAAAAATGCTCCCTCCTAAGCCTTCAGCCTTGCAATCCTGCACAGGAAAGGCAGAGGTTTGCTCCGAAGCTGTGGCAGAGCATTGCACTGGGAGGCCTCCACAGAGAGACAGAATAAGAGACAGCTCCCGGCCGTGCTGGCTCAGCTGATCCGCGGGCCACAATTAAGGTGCTGAGCTTCCATAAGGTGACTAGGGAAGGAAAGGGCTGACTCCTGTGCTGCCCATGGGCACCCCTTCACTAGGGCTTATTTTTGGGACATGTCGTATTTTTGGGGAAACACGGTAATATGCTGCCTTTTTTAATATTCCCCAAAATATTTCATTCTTCTATGTCCATGATGGTGAACCTATGGCCTGCATGCCACAGGTGGCATGCAGAGTCATTTCTGCGGGCATGCGAACCGTCACCCTAGATCAGCTCCACCACACATGCGCGCACACGTTTCACCGGCTAGCTGATTTTCGGGTCTCTGCCCATGCCACCCCTCCACCTCCCAGGAGTTTCCACATGGCCTGTTTTGGATGCCAGGTAAGTATAGGGCTTGCGTGGAGGCTCTTGGAAGGCAAAAAATGGGCCTACCAGAAGTCTGGACAGAGGGCCTCCGGAGGGCAGGGGGAGGCCATTTTCGCCCTCCTGGAGGCTCCAGGAAAGCCTCCGGAGCCTGTGGAGGGCAAAAAACTTGCCTACCAGAAGTCTGTGCATTAAGGAAGCTTCAGGGAGGCCTGCTAAGCCCAAAACAGGGCACGGGGGTAGGGGGTCATGTGCGTGGGGGATGGGGGAGCTCAGGGGTGTTGCACGTGCTTGCGCAAGGGGGCTTTGTGTGTGTGGGGGCATTGCATTATGGGTGTGGGTTTTTGGAACCCGAGGAAAAAAAGATTAGCCATCACTGTTCCATATTCTTCTATATATCATAGAAGATCTTTCTCGATCTCTCTCTCCATCCATATCTATCTATCATCTATCTATCTCAAAGGCTTGGTCTCCTCACTTAAATTTAAATAGAATGTACCAAAATAAGTTTTCAAACAGAAATAGAAAAGTGAATTGAAGAAGCAAAAACATATTTTATGAATCTCTTTTCATTTTATCAGTATTTTAACTGACATGAATAAGACTTCTCTATATAAGATATTAAATTCAGAAAGGATCCAGAACCAGTATAATTATTCCCTTCTACTTGCAGCCTCTTCTTGTTTTTTAACCTGTTTCTTGAAGCTAATGGAAATTATCATAATGATACTTATTTCAAAAATGCTTTCATACTTGGTATCCCAAAGTATTATCACAAAGTTGATGAAATCCCTAATAATAAACTACATCAGAAACCAAAAATAATTTTATAGCCTTTGAACCATTAAAATGCAGTTGTAAATAGCTCTACTTTGTATTTTAAAAATACTATTTTTGCTTTATATTTGTTTAATAACCTTGAAATCATGCTGTTTTCACCATCCCATACACAGAATTCTGTTCTGTGGCTTGATCATATTGGGCAATTGCATTGTTTAAAAGCCAATGGACTGTATTACAGGGCCAATGAGACATGTTTTTCTCACCCAATCAATATCCTTAATTTCAGATGAACAATGATTCTTTGGGAAATCATCCTTCCTTCGGCCCAAATTAAAAGACTGATTTTTTATTTTATTTTAAAGAGAGCAGTGAGCAAATGTTTACTCATGCATACTATTCCAACAGTGTCTATAAGAGCATGGCATGGAGATGTTCCATATAATTGGATGATGTCTCAGGGAAGTACTTCGCTAATACATAGTTTCTTATAATCCCTTCATATTTAATAAACTGTACTTGATTTTTTAAAAAGAGAAATCTTGCTTTAGTAAACCATAGCAGCCTTCTCTCGGATTCTAAAGGAAGGGAATCTAGGAGTTTTTAACCAGTCTAAGAGATTACCAGTCAAATGGGTCCTTTACAAGCCTATGGAAACTGAACTCTGGCTGGACAAGAGATTCATCATTCTTGTTTAATGTTCTAGTTTTTGTACAAGTGTCCTGTAATATGATTTTAATCTTTTCCCTATAAGATTGATGGTGATAAGATGTATCACATGACCAGTGTGGTGTCTGAGAACCACAGCAGGCATAACTATACAGCCATATTAGAAGAATAGATTTGCCTAACAGGTATGACTCTGCAGAATGTATCCCCCCAGGCTAGGGATTCTATCCTGGCCAGGGGTGGGTCCAGTGCCAGTGGACGCCAGCACCTTCTGCTCCAGTTTACCAGGGATCCCCATGGGCCCAATATGCCCCAATGATCCTGGCACATCAGTGGGGATTAATCCAGCAGTCAGCTGGAGCTCCCCCGCTGCAGCCCAACAAGCAGCGCAGCAGCCGGCCCCTGTGTCTCCTCCAGCTGCAATCCAGCAACCAGCAACAGCTCCGCTGCAGGTTCCACCTCAGCCGCTGGTGCTCACCCCACTGCCCGCCGTGGTGCACCAGCATGTCCCAGCCCCACTGTCCATTGCCGGGGCCAATCCACCCACAAGGCAACCGCCACCCCAGTTTAAAGCAACATTTTATGGTAAGCCTGCCAAACTGGCTTGCTTCCTCAACTGACTCGGCTCATATAGATCAGTATGGAGAGCAATATGAAACAGATCGAGACTTAGTATCAGTGATTTCTGATAGGATGAATGAAGGGGAGGCTGCATAATGGGGGAGCTGCTTAACTAAATGATGCCGATGGGTTTGTTGAGCTGCTCCAGGCCAGATTTCAAGACCCAGATCAAATCAATGAAAATGAAGCCACAATAAAGGTGATGAAGCAAGGTCATTGACCCATAAAAAACTTTAGACGGGTTGCAGGCAGGGGTGAAATGCTCCCGGTTTGGACCGGCTCAGGCGAGTAGGTAGCGATGGCAGGGGGCAGTTCAGAGAACCGGTAGCAAAAATCCCTACCCCCGCCCCACATGCCCAGCTGAGCCGCATGATCATCAGAGCCTTTTTCCCCCTTCTAAATAGCTCTGACGATCCAAGCTCTGACGATCCTAGCTGAGCTGCCTGCTAATCAGGCAACTCAGCTTGGATCGTCAGACCCATTTAAAAGAAAAAAAAATTTCTTTTAAATGGCTCTGACGATCCCAGCTGAGTTACCTGCTAACAGGTAACAAAAATCGCTCCCCCCTCCTCCTCCAGCTTGCCTTAGCTGCTGGTTGCAATGCCCGCCTTGCTTTGCTTATTGTAAGCCCTGCAATCCATTGCATCAGCAAGCAACTGAATCTCCTTGCCTGCAATCAAGCTCATCAGTGCCTGCCTGCCTGCCTGCCTGTCTGCAGGGGTCTCCAACCTTGGCAAGGAAAGTCAGCTGGCTGAGGAATTCTGGGAGTCAAAGTCCACAAGTCTTAAAGTTGCCAAGGTTGGAGATCCCTGTTCTATTGGGTAAGTTTTTTTCCCCTTTGGGAGCTTTAAAAAAAAATAGTTAATTGGGGTTTTTTTAGTTGTTCTTTTTTTAGACCTAGCCATTTAAAGTTTAGGAAGTTTTAAATTTAGCTGCTTTTATATAAAAATAAAAATAAATTAAAATTAAATAATATTTGTGCAGCTTTCTGAGATTTAGTGTGTTTCTGTAGTGTTTCACTCTAACTACACAAACACACAAAATCTCACAAAGCTATATGTGGAATTTTTTTTTAAATTTCATTTATATGCCGCCCTTCTCCGGAGACTCAGGGCAGCTTACAATGCGTTAAGCAACAGCCTTCATACTTTTGTATATTTATACAAAGTCAGCTTATTGCCCCCACAAACCGGGTCCTCAATTTACCTACCTTAGAAAGGATGGAAGGCTGAGTCAACCTTGAGCCTGGTGAGATTCGAACCTGCAATAATTGCAGGCAGCTGGTATTAATAACAGGGTGCTTTAGACCACTGTACTACCAAGGCTCTTGGAATTTTGTGTGTGTAAAGTGTGAAAGTTGGTTTTGGGGGGCTTTTTGTGGCTGTGTGAGGTTCCTGCTTGTTGCAGGGGCCATTTTGGGTCTAGCTTTCTTTGGGTCACAGCTGCTTTTACATTGTGAGTGAGCCAGTTTATTGATTGATTGATTGATTGATTGATTCGGCTTATATGCCGCCCTATCTCACAATGGACTCAGGGTGGCTCACAACAATAAAACAAAGCCACAATATAAAATGAAGTCTAAAAATTAAAAAATTTTAAATTAACCTTTAAAACCCCATTATCAGTCCAGGTCAAGGGATTTAAACAGCCAAGTTTTTAATTCACGGCGGAAAGTGCGAAGGTCAGGTGCTAATCGGAGTTCCAAGGGAAGTTGATTCCAGAGGGTGGGGGCACCCACCGAGAAGGCTCTACCCCTGGAGGTCACCAGCCGCCACTCTCTAGCGGACGGCACCCTGAGTAGGCCCTCTCTATGGGCGCGAACCGGGCGATGGGATATCGTTGCTGGCTGTAAGTGGTCCGCCAAATATTCTGGTCCTAAGCCATGTAGGGCTTTGTAGGTCATCACCAGCACCTTGAATCTCACCCGGAGGGCAACCGGCAACCAATGCAAACTGCACAGGAGAGGTGTAACATGGGAGTATTGGGATTCTCCCATCACAACCCGCACGGCTGCATTTTGTACCAGCTGAAGCCTCCGAGTTGTCCTCAAGGGCAGCCCCATGTAGAGAGCGTTTCAGTAGTAAATCTGCGAGGTGACCAGAGCATGAGTAACTGTGCGTAGGGCATCTCGGTCGAAGTAGGGACACAACTGGCGCACCAGACGTATCTGGGCGAATGCCCCCCTGGTCACGGTCGTTATCTGGTCTTCCAAGCTCAGCCGTGAGTCCAGAAGGATGCCCAAGTTGCGGACCCTGTCTACAGGGGGCAAAACTTCACCCCCTATAGTCAATGATGGCACCTCTCCACTGAACCAAGATGCCGGTACCCACAGCCACTCGGTCTTGGCCGGGTTGAGTTGCAGTCTGTTTCTACCCATCCAGACCCGTACCGCTTCCAGGCACCGGGCCATCACGTTGAGGGCATCACTGGGTTGGTTCGGGGTGGAAATAAAAAGCTGAGTATCGTCCGCATACTGATGATACCTCACCCCAAAACCACGGATGATCTCCCCTAGCGGTTTCATATAGATGTTGAACAGAAGGGGCGAGAGGACCGACCCCTGAGGCACCCCACAAGTGAGGGGCCTCAAGGTCGATCTCTGCCCCCCTGCCAACACCGCTTGCGTTCAACCCGAGAGGTAGGAGGAGAACCACCGTAGAACAGTGCCTCCCACTCCCAACCCCTCGAGGCGATGCAGCAAGATACCATGGTCGACGGTATCGAATGCCGCCAAAAGATCTAAAAGGACCAGAACAGAGGAATAACCTCTGTCCCGGGCCCTCCAGAGATCATCCACCAGAGTGACCAATGCCGTCTCCGTGCTGTACCCGGGACTGAAACCCGATTGGTACGGGTCGAGGTAATCCGCTTCATCCAGGACCAGCGGGAGCTGATGTGCCACCACATTCTCAACAACCTTCGCTAGAAAGCGAAGGTTGGAGACTGGACGAAAATGATTTAATACAGCTGGATCCAAGGCCGGCTTCTTTTTTTTTTTTTATTGAAAAAGTTTTTTAAAAATTTTACATACATTTTGTCCCCCCTCCCCAACCACCCCCCGGACTTCCCAGAGCGAATACAAGTACAAGATAAAATACAGCTCAGATTCTCTAAGTTAAACTCCATTTCACACTTATCATAATCCTAATCATTAAACAAGTAAATAAAAGGAAAGCAAGTCTTCTTTCTTCTTATTCCATCTAATTCGACAGAATTAATCTCCATGTCTCCATTTATAGTTACAGCAGTTAATAAAACAATTAAGTATTACGTAATCACACCTATCATTACTCAATATAACTAATTAATACTTAGCAAATTACTAAGTCTATACGATCTAACAAGATATTTTATAACTTCTTTCATTTAAAACAGAGAAAAAAAACCCAACAACAAAGAAAAATAAAGAAACCCTCAATCAAAAAAACCCCCCAAATTTAAAATAGAATACTATATAAAATCTTCCGTCCTCCATTTTTAAACCATCAAGGTCCAGTTATAGTTAAAACACTTAATAAAAAAAAACAATAATAATAAAATTTTTAGTCAAAAAAGGAATATAACAGTCAAACCTCTTATAAATTTATCAATACAGATAAAACATCATTTAATAACTATATCAAACATTTAAATTCTTCATACTAGATTAAACCAATTGCTAATCTTCTTGTCTTCACATCTTCCAACAGCGTATAGAATATCTTCATCATTTACGTCTACCCACCTAAATAGTAAATTGCTTCTTTATTAAAAAAAACCCCCGAGTGACTTTATAATTATATTTGTAATAATATCCATCAAATCCAGTCAAAAACTAGATTAGTAGATTCATCAGACGTATTAAGGAAACCACCAGATCAACTGCAATTGCTCTAGATCCATAGTCCTTTTGCCTTATATTTATTACCATCAAACAGGAAGCTCCAGTTTAGTATATTCAATAAGATTTCTACGTTTACAGTTAGATCCAGATTTATCACAGTCCTTAATAAAATATTCCAAATCCTTCAAGTCAGGGCATATTTCACAACCCAACACACCAGCATTGCTGTGATCTGTTTATTCTTCTCAGAATATTCCAATACAGTTATAGATTGCCTCCTCATCGTTCATCACTTGGTTAACTGGCATTAAACTGCTGTCTACTTTCCCCCCCCCCCAAAAAAAATTCAAAATCTTTAAACATTTAAACAATGCTTTTTAAGGACCATCATCTCGTCAAGCAGGGTTATTTTCCATTTCTCCAGGCTTTCTTCTTTTGCTTTTTACGAACTTTCTTCTTAACTTTGATCCCTCTGCCTTTTTTAACTCCAGTAAAATTTTGCGGTTTTTGGGATTGGATATTATAAACTTTTTGCAGGAATATAGCTTCTTCTGGAAACAGCTCATCAACTGCCAGAGTTTCTTGCTCCTGCTCAGCCTTCATCTTTCTCTCTTCTGTAAAATCTGCTATGGTCTGTTGTTGTTTTTTTTCCTTTCCCAGCTCTTCATTCAATCCCCCACTGCTAGATTGCAACTCAGTATTTCCATGTATTTCATTGTTTCCAGCTTGAGAAGCTTGAAATATAGTATCAATTCTTTTCAATAAAGCAGAGGTAATTGAGCTCAAAGCTTCCTCAAAGTCAGACCATTGAGGGTTAAATAACCCTCCTTTCCTTTCTTTGTTTTCAAAAAGCCCAGCCATCCTGCCCCCCTTCTTTCTTCCCCTCCAGAAGGACGGGAAAAAAAAAGAAAGAAAAAAAGGAATTTCAAGAAAAAAAAAGGGGAAAAAAAGAGTTTTTAATTTATATTGCTGCTTGAGTTATTATTATTACATCCTTTCTTATTTCATCCACTTTTCAAAAAGGAGTTTTATGTTTCAAACAGGGGCTTATCAATAATTGCTTTTAACTTTCACTTCTTCACGCCCCGTTGAAACTCAAACGCCATCTTGCTTTCACTTTCCACTTAGGAGAAATCTTTTAAGAAAGTAAATCCCTGGAGTTAAAAAAAAAGAAAAAAAATACTTGCTGTTTCCTTCGTGCAACTTGTGCTCTGCCAACTTGGTTCAAGAAGTATTTGTTTAAAGTTGTTTAATGGGGTGGCCGCGGCATCTAGTTCTGACAGGGAAAAACTTCCCCGTCAGAGGCATCCCAGGTCCGGAGCTTTGACAGGCTTCACGGGGAGCTCTCATCTTCGAGCACCAGATTATTAGCAAAATCTGGTGCTCTTAGGGAGCTCTACCCCACCCGTCTGCTCTCCTTCCCCCCTTCTTCCTGGGGGGAAGGATTCCAAACCGCAAGACAGCCGATTTTCGCTGTTCTTGCGATTCTACGGAGTCTGGGGCTGGCGCTTCGCAAAGAAGCGTCTGGCGATGCCGGCAGCTCAACCAGGAAGCCCCAAGGCCGGCTTCTTGAGGAGGGGCCTCACCACCGCCTTCTTCAAGGTGGTCAGGAAGTTCCCCTCCCTCAAAGAAGCCGCTATCACTGCCTGGATCCAGCCTCGTGTCACCTCCCTGGCCGAATAAACCAGCCAGGAGGGCACGGGTCCAACACACAGATGGCCGCACTCAGCTTCCCCATGATCCTGTCCACTTCCTCTGGGGTAACAGAATCGAACTCTTCCCAAAGCACAGGACCTGCTATCTCATCCCCCTCTGACTCTGTCCAGTCAGAGTCGAAGCCATCCCGAATCCGAGCGATTTTGTCCAACAGGACAAAACCAAACTCCTCTGCTCGTCCCTGTAAAGGATCTTCCCTCATCCTCTGATTTAAGAGGGAGCGGTACACCCTGAACAGGGCAGCCGGGCGATTCTCTGCGGACGCGATGACATCGGCAAAGTAGCGGCGCTTTGCCGCCACCAACTCCACCAAGTAGGCCCGTGTGGCCGATCTTAACTGAAATCGGTCGGATTCGGAATGGCTGGCTCTCCAACAGCTCTCTAGGCCTCGTCTACGCCGCTTCATCCCCCGGAGCTCCTCGGTAAACCAGGGCACCAATCGGGGTCTGCGACGAATCAGAGGCCGCAAAGGAACGACCCGGTCCAGAGCCCCGGTAGCAGCCTCTTCCCAGGCCTCTACCAGGGTCGTGGTCGGGGCATGGGAGAGAGAGAGAGAGGGATCATCCCAAGCTCCTGCTGGAACCTCTCAGGGTCCAACAGGCGCCTGGGGTGGAACCAGATGGTCGGTTCCGGCTCCCAGCGAGGAGGGGCGGCATAATGGAAGCCTAGCCGAAGGAGATAATGGTCGGTCCATGACAGGGGATAAATAGAAGGAGATCCCCCACCGAACTCATCTAGCCACTGCTCTGAGACAAAAACCAGATCAGGCGTGCCCCCCCCATGAGTTGGGCCCTGGATAATCTGAGTCAGGTCCATAGCTGCCATGGAAGCCATGAACTCCCGAGCCACACCCGATGCCACACCCAGGGACAGCAGATTGAAGTCCCCCAGAACAATAAGTCTGGGAAACTCCACCACCAACCCCAAGAGGGCATCAAACAGCCTGGGCAGGGCTGTTGATACGCAGCTGGGAGACAGGTACACAATCAACAGACCCAACTGACCATACGGGCCCCACCTCATAAGGAGGGCCTCACATCCGTCAATCTTGGGAGCAATGATCTCCCGCGGACTAAGGACCTCCCTAATAACCACCATCACCCTCCCTCCCCTGCCCTGGGCCCTTGGCTGGTGCAGCACCCAGAAACCTGGTGGGCACAATTCGGTCAGAGGGACACCCCCCTCTGAGCCCAACCAGGTTTCTGTGATGCATGCCAGGTCTGCAGTTTCCTCCTCAATCAAATCACGAATGAGGGGAGCCTTATTGACCATAGACCTAGCATTAAAATAGACCAGCCTAAGCCCAGGGGCCCAATCTCTCAAACCCCCAGGAGGTCAGATAGAACTGGGAGGGTCGGAGCGTGCCACTGCTCAAAAATAGCAGGGGGGGGGCTCCTGAAGTTCGATATGGCCCTCCATTCCTCCACCTACAGCCATTCCCAATCACAAGCGGTATTTGAGATCCCACCCTCACCCTTGGTGCACCTGAATGACCCAGCACCACATCAGAACCTCCGCCAACTCCCCATAGCCTGGTCTGACAACGACCCGGCGGCCCCCCCCCAACCACCAGCCAGATATCAAAACCCACCCCCCTCCCCAAACCCCTTAAAAATCTTATTAAAAAACAATGCAATGACCCTTTACTAAAACCCTTAAAACCGTCGTGCCACCTCTCGGGGTCCCAGGACCCGTCATTAAGGTAGATCTTCGCCAAGCCAGTAGGCCATTCCAAGGAGAGGGGGGAATCCCTCAGAGCAACCAAGTCCGCTCTTGCGTATGTTCGTACTACCATCCCTAAGCCTCAAGGCACAGGGGATTGTCCATGGAGAATAGGATGCATCAAGCTGGTCCATCCCAGGAGACAGGAACCTCCATTCTAGGGTGTCCTCCCACAACACTCATGAATGAAAGGAGATATTAGTCCTCGCCATCCTCTCACCACGGCGAGCTCCTGAATCCAGTTGGGGACACCTGAGGTGGGAACCTTCCATCATTGTTGTCCTCTCACCACAACATGACCTGTTCCAATGATAGACAAAGTCCACAGCCACCCTCTCACGGCGGTGGCGGATTTCTCCTCTAGGGCTGACCAGTCCAGGGCTGCAATAGAAAATTCCAGGCCTATAGATGGTTCGTTCCAAGCCATGTGGGCATGGTGGAGATATGTCCAGGGCAAAGATACTGGAGATGACAAATCCAGAACCAGGCAAGCCTTCAGTCGCCCAAATCCACCATCACACCATGTCTAACATGGCTGATATATATTTCACATATCTGCAGGAGATGACAATGTGGGGGGGGGGGGTCCGCAAGTCCAAAGCATTGGCTCCACCTCCCCCAATCGGTCCAACAAGCCAAGTTCTTACTCCTCAGTGCAATGATGGTTAAAAATGGGGGGGGGAAGGAGAGGGAGGGCAGGGCAGCTATAAAACAACAGAGCAAGGCCCCCCCAACGTGTAGCAAATCCAGGGCTCCCAATTTGAGTCAGCCAGGCAACTCTCACCCGCCTAGCCACTCCAGGAGAGAGCCATGGGTGCCACACAGTCTGTGGGGCTCCTACCCATCTGCCTGCTCGCCAGGTCCAATGGAAGTCCAAACTCCGCTCAGCGTTGCCTTTGCCGGCCAGCCTCCCTCCATTCGCCAGCAGATCTCCCCTCGCACACCCAGGCTCCGCTCAGAGTTCTCTTCGCTGGCAGGCCTCCCTCCGCTCGCCGGCAAGTCTCCCCTCACACGCCCAAGCAGCCAGTTGGTCCGCGGCAAAAAAAACTGCTGTGGAACTCCAAAACACCGCTCGAGCGATCCCCGCACCGGGCGGCATCTAACGGACCCACCCTGCAGCCTCCAAAGATCTAACCGCGGTCCCTGGACTCTCTAGATCTTCCTGAGCAGCCCATTCTGGGGTCAATGTCAGAAGACCCCTAGAAAACATCCTTTTCAACCAGGATGCTCCCCAGCCTTCACGGAGGATTAGCAAGTTGCGGTGGCCATATTTGAGCACTCAAAATAATTCTCAGTTGTGTTATGTTGTGTTTTGTAGGTTAAAAAAGGGCAAAGAAGTGACATTGACTTGGCCACGCCCACCTGACCAACAAGCCACGCCCACCCAGTCACCTTACCACCAAGCCCCGTCCACTAATTAAGCCACGCCCACAGAACCAGTAGTGAAAATTTTTAGATTTCACCTCTGGTTGCAGGGAACCTTAGGCATTGGCTGGACCACATACTCTTACACTATTTTAAAGAAGCTATTGATCAGGAAGTCAGGACAGTCTGCAGAGTCCGATGGGTGCCTGAGAGACTGCAAGACTGGTATACTATGTCCATAGCTCTGGATAGAGAAATTTACCCCCACCGCAAAGCCCCAGCAGAGAAGCCTCCTCGGAGAACTTTGGCTAGACGTCCACTTTCAAAGCCTGCTGAAGTCCCTCTCACTCAACCTGCTGGGGTGATTAAATGCTATCATTGTGGACAAGGAGGTCATCGAGCTTCTGAGTGTCTGGCTGCACCAGTTCCACAACAATGTCCTGCCACAGCTGCCTGGGGCAGAAGGGCTCCACGAAAGCTCCTGGATACCAGTCTATGTGCAAGACAAGCCGTAGAGGTTCCCCTCCCAATCAAAGAGACTGAGGAACCTCTGGCCAAAGAACCCAATGAGGCTAGCAGAGAAGATGACCTGATGGTGAGTTCACCCATCCCCTCTTTTTCAATTAAAGTGAAACTGGTGGTGCCAGAGACTGGGGAGCAAGGAGAAGTACCAGCAATAATAGATACAGGTTGTACCAGATGTTTAATTGGACTTCCAATTGTTGATCAATTAGGGATCAAAACAAAAGTCTTAAACTGCCCAATTAAATTTGAACAGGTAGCTGGGACATTAGGAGCCTGAGTGGCGTAGCAGGCTAATGCCTCCTACTAAGGCAGCATTTAACATCCAGCTGCCTGCAATTATTGCGAGTTCTAATCTCACCAGGCTCAAGGTTGACTCAGCCTTCCATCCTTTCTAAGGTGGGTAAAATGAGGACCCAGTTTGTGGGGGCAATAAGCTGACTTTGTATAAAATATACAAAAAGGATGCAGGCTATTGCTTAATGCATTTTAAGCCACCCTGAGTCTCCGGAGAAGGGCGGCATATAAATAAAAATTGTAAAAAAAAATTGTAAAAAAAAAAATTGGAGGAGTCCCATCCACCCAAATTACTGAACTGGTTAGATTGGGATTTGGGAGACATTGTGAACTTATATGATTTATAGTAGCACTATAATCTGTCAGAAACTGTCATATTGGGCCTTGCTTGGCTTGACAAATGGCCTCCCATCATTAAATGAGAAGATGGATACTGGAAGATCATAACTGGCTTCGGTCCTATTCCCCTTGTCCCTCCTCCCAAAAGACTGCCAACCCATAGGAGCCAGCTGCCAGAACCATCAGCCACCGTTTCAGACATGCCTCCAGGTGAACCCCAGATTCCTAAGGAATATACCGACTTAGCAGAAGCATTTAGCGAGGAGGAGTGTAACATCCTCCCCCGTCATCAAGCCACGGATTGTGCCATTGAATTAGAACCTGGAGCCAAGTTGCCAAACCCAGGATGTACTCCATGACACCTGCTGAAATGACCAATTTGAGGAAGTACATCAACACCAACTTGGCCAGGGGGTTCATCGAGCCAGCGAAATTTAGAGTGGCCACCCCCGTATTGTTTAAAGAGAAGAAAGATGGGGGGCTGAGATTATGCATTGACTTTAGGGGCGTGAGCTGCATTTGCATCCCTACCCCTAATGAACGACTTGCTGAACCACTTGTCAAAAGGCAAGATTTTCACCAATCTAGATCTAAGGGAAGCCTATTACAGAGTCTGCATAAAGGAGGGAGATGAATGGAAAACAGCTTTTAACTGCCCACAGGGCAGTTTCCAATTCCGGGTCATGCCTTTTGGACTTCAAGGGCCCCCCACAGTCTTCATGCAACTGATCAATGTCATGCTACATGAACACCTGTATAAGGGGGTCCTGGTTTACCTGAATGACATTATTATATTCAGCGAGGATGAATATAAGAGAAGAGCATGTCAAACTAGTCAGGCAAGTGCTGAAAAAACTCTTAGCTGCAAAACTCTATATGAAGCTGTCCAAATGCGAATTGCACAATGAATCTTTAGTCTACCTAGGATACCGAGTGTCTAACCAAGGGATTGAAATGGACCTGGAAAAAGTAAAGGCGGTGTTAGATTGGAAGCCCCCATGCACCTGGAAACAACTTCAAAGCTTCCTGGGTTTTGCAAATTTTTATAGACAATTCATCCCTTCATTTGCAGAGGTCGCACTCCCATTAACTGAGCTTCTAAAAACCGGTCTATCTCCTACTAAGCCAAAAGTTAGCCAACCCGTTGCTTAGACAATGGACACTTTCAAAGAAATCCTTTGAACATTTAAAATGCCTATTTGCAGTGGAGGCAATCCTCCAGCACCCCAACCCAAATAAACTATTTATAGTCCTAGTCGACACTAGTGATGTGGTGGTAGCAGCTGTTCTACTGCAAAGGAACGCTCAAAACGAACTAATGCCTTGCGCTTATGTGTCAAAAAAGTTAATGGACAATGAGCGCAGATGGGCAGTATGGGAGAAGGAGGCTTTTTGTGGTGCGATGGACTCTCTTATCCTGGAGACACTTCCTAGAGGGGGTAAAGGAGCCTTTCAAAGTGTGGACTGACCACAAAAACCTCAAGGCATTGAAGAATGCTCGGAAGCTTTCCTCCAAACAAGTTCACTGGGCTCAGTATTTTAAATGCTTTAACTTCAACCTAAAATACATTCTGGAGAGGGGGGAAAACCTATTGGCTGATGCTTTGTCCAGAAAGCCCCAGTTTGACAGCTGGTGAGAAGAAGTAGTACATGCCATGATCTCTGAAACCCAACCAGCAGCCCAAGCATGCACTAGAGTACACATGTGGCATGGTTCCGATCTCCCTGAAGACAAATTGACAGCAGAGCTAAAAGCGGTGCTCTCAAACAATGCATTGTTTGAAGAAAACCAGACAGATTTAACCTTAAGGGAGGGAGTGGCTTGGAAGGGGAATAAGCATTATGTGCCCAGCTGCATGCTGGTGCTAAAGCGTAGTCATGGTTCTTGACTAGGGGGCCACTTTGGATTTTTAAAAACCCTCAATTTGACTAGAAGACAATTCTGGTGGCCAAGGATAAAAACTGATATAGATGACTATGTAAAAAGCTGTACAATCTATGCCACCATGAAGCCCAGACCAGGGAAACCCCCTGGGTTTCTCCAGACCATGGCCGAACCCACAAAACCCTGGGAAGAGATTGCAATGGACTTCATTGTCAAACTCCCAGACAGTGGAGGAAATATAATTATTTGGATTCTCATTGATTTATTCTCTTTACTGCCTGCAACGGATTGCCTTCAGCCAAAAAGCTGGCAAAACTCTTTGTGAAGCACATCTACAGGCTTCATTGCATCCTGCATTGAATAATATCGGATTGTGGAGTCCAATTTACTGCTAAGTTCTGGAAGGAGTTTCTGAGGACCATTGGGTCATCCCAGGGTCTTAGCTCGGCATTCCATCTGTCTACCAATGGATCTGTGGAACGATCCAATGCCATGGTGGAACAATGCATCAGATGTTATATAAACTATCAACAAGAGGACTGGGCGGAATTGCTACCATTCGCAGAGGTGGCTTAAAATAATGTAGTACAGGGTTGACCCCTTTTCAAATCACTACTGGCATGGATTTTGTACCGATGCCTGAGTTCCCTAGAGAGCCATCCGCTTCCATGTCCCTAGCAGAATGGATAACCTCATTAAAAAAGGGTTGAAAGAAAGCTTTAGCTGAAGCAGCGGAGAAGTATAAGACCCGGGCAGACAAGCACAGATCTTTCCAACCACCTTTCCAAATAGGAGATAAGATGTATTTGTTAACCAAATACCTAAGATTGAGTTACCTAGCAAATTCATAGGTCCCTTCTCTGTAGTGAAAGTGATTAACCCTGTAACTGTCCAACTTAGCCTCCCTTGCATATTAGGGAAAGTTTCACAGTAGCTTATTGAAACCAGGAATAGGATCTAATTTAAGACCTTTACCAGCTTTGATTTTTCACCTTTGATTTTTCACCCCACCTTTGATTTTTTTCTTTTTCTTTTTTTAGAGTTTTATTCATACATGAATCATAATATATAATATATAACAATATATACAATACAAACAATCAACGAGTGCTCCCCCACACCTCGGGATCATTCATGCTTCCAAAATCTTAAAGCTTCTTCTGGTGGTGGTATCCCCCTTCCTCCAGAAAACACATATATTAGGAACTGTTTCCAGATTCCATTTAATTTATTTACTTTCCTTATGCCCCTCCTTACTTTAATATTACAAGTCAGTTTATCATTAATGGCAATATCCCATACTTCCTTATACCATTCTTCCAAACAATAATCACCTCGTGTCTTCCAGTTCCTAGAAATCATTAACCTTGCTGCGGTCAACAAATTTGTTATCAACTCTTTAGTCTCTTTTTTACACTTTATATCTTCCAATAGTGAGAGAAATGCTACCTTTGGTGCCTCTTCTACCTTTATTCCTACAATTTCTTCAATCTCCTTAAACACTATCTTCCACAATTTTTGCACAAATTTACAATCCCACCACATATGTAAATATGTTCCTTTTTCCCCAAAACCTCTCCAACAGTTATCTGAATAGTGCTGATTCATATTGCTTAATCTAACCGGAGTTAAATACCACCTCCATACCGTGTTGTAATAATTCTCTTTTATTCTTACTGACATATTTCTCAACACTCTTTGTTGCCAAATTCTTTCCCAACTCTGTTGCCCTATTTGTATCTTCAAATCGGTTTCCCATACCATCTTTCCTAAATTTTCCCTCTCTTCCTCCAACAATATTTTATAAATTCCACTCATTAAGCCTTTTATCCCTTTATTTTCTTCCTTTGCAGTTTCATTTTTTTCAAGTAATTCCTCGAACCTTGTTAACTCTCTACACTCTCCATTTTCTCTTATCCAGTTTTTAGTCCATTGTTCCACTTGGCTGTAATTTAGCCAAGACAACCGTTTTCCTCCTAGAACTTCTTCCAATTCCCCATGTGACCTCATTCCTTCTAACCATTCCCTTAGTTTCATTTTATTTTTCTCTTTTAAAATTTTATTCACTTTATTCTTCAAATTCCCTGGGAACTTTTCCAAGACTACTACCGGTGATAATGGAGAGTTCTTTGGAAGCAGCCTCCCTTTATATTTACTCCAAATTTCCCAATGAAACTTCAGGAGAGGATTGCTTATGCTTTCAGCCCATTTCTTTCCACCTTCCATAAAAAATATATTTTCCAGCTTCCATTCTAATTTGGTTTTAATTTTAGATTTATCTTCCAACCATTCCAATTCTCCTACTCCTAAAATTGCCTCTATAACATGTCTAAGCCTATTAGCGACATAATATAATTTAATATTTGGGTATCCTAACCCCCCTTTTTTTTGGCTTAGATACCACTTATTTTTATTTATCCTCGCTTTCTTATTCCCATTACAATAGTTATTCAGTATATTCTGCCAACTCTTTAACTCTAATTCTGATATTTTTATTGGTAGCATCCTAAAAACAAAATTAATCTTTGCTAAAATCTTTATTTTTACTAAAGCAATTCTTCCAAACCATGATAAATTCAACCTTTTATATTTATTCAAACTTTCCAAAATCTCCTTCTTTAAGCTGCCTAGGTTTTCCTTTTCTAACTTCTCCAAATTTTTTGTAATTCTAACTCCCAAGTATTTAATATGATCTTTAATTCTCATTTCACTTCGCTTCCCTTCCCAATCCTTCTCTTCCCTTTTAGTGTAATTAAACAGCATCAACTCAGATTTTGACCAATTTATTCTTAATCCAGTTATTTCTTCAAATTCTTTTAGATGCCATCCAATTCTTTCCATCTTATCTATTATATTCTTAACTGTTAACAATGTATCACCAGCAAACATATTTAGTTTTATTTTACCTATCCCTTCTGTCTCCCCGTCATCTCTTAATGCGTTGGCCAATAGTTCCATAACCAATACAAATAGGACAGGTGAGAGTGGGCACCCTTGCCTTGTTCCTCTAGCGAGTCGTATCTTGTCTGTAACTCCATCATTCACTACCACTAAGGCAGAATTCCGAGAATATAATTGATCTATTACAACTTTGAATTTGTTTCCAAACCCCATTCTATTACCATCTTTAATGCTTGCCAGCTCACACAATCGAAGGCCTTAAAAATATCTAAGGCTAATATCCCCACTTTAAGCTTTAGATTTTTAATCTCGTGAATTACATTTATCACTCTTCCAACCAAATTATGCATTTGTCGGCCCATTACAAATCCACATTGATCTTCCCTTATATACTTACCTATAAATTTATTCATTCTTCTTGCTAAAATAGTTGAAAAAATGTTTGCCTCTTGATTTATTAATGATATAGGTCTGTACGAATCAGGGAGCGTCGGATCCTTACCTGGTTTAGATATTAATATTATTAACGACTGCTCCCATGATTCTGGAATCTTTTCCCCTTCTAATATTGCATTATACAGCTTTAATAATTTTGGTACTAATAATGTTTTAAATATTTTATAGAATTCTGTTCCTAATCCATCTACCCCAGATGATTTACCCACCTTCAAACTTTCAATTACTTCTACAATTTCCCTTTGTGATATACTCCTTTCCGTTAATTCTTTTCAAAAAATTCTCTTTTCATGTATATTAAATTATTCTGAACTTCCTCTAAATTTTTATTCTCTAATTCTTTTTTCTTAGCTTGTAATTCTATTAATTTCTGTTTATTTCTTGTGTGCCAATACTCTTTTTCCAATTTCTTAATCTGTTCCTCCAATTTTTCCCGTAATGCAGCTTCTTGCCTTTTAACACTACAAGCTTCCCTAATACATATTCCCCATGTCACTGCCTTCATGGTGTCCCACACCAATCTCGTTACTATTTCTCCTTTTACATTAATTTCCCACAGTTCTGATATCTCCTTTTGCATTTTCTTAACCACTTTCTCATTTTTTAGAATCCTTGTAATCAACTTCCATCTAATTGCTTCTCTATAGTCTTTTTTTACCATGAAGTCTAAACTAACCACCGCATGATCTGTTACTTTAATTACTCCCACTTCCATTCTACTCAACTTAGTTGCCATATCCCTAGAAACGAAAACATAATCAATTCTAGAATAGGATTTATAAATTGGGGAATAGTATGTAAAACTGGGCTCCCACCTTTAAGAAAATGCTACTAATCTACATAATCTTTTTCTTTTATTAATTCATTTAAAATAGTGATATTATTCCTCCTTTCAGCACGTGGGATTGGTCCTGTCCAATCTGTTATTCATAACCATATTAAAATCTCCACCTAAGATGACATGTCCTTCTTTAAATTCTTCTATTACTTTAAACAATTCTTTAAAAAATTCTCTATGTCTCACATTTGGGACATAAACATTAACCAACGTATATGCTGTACTTTCAATTTGACCTTTAATCATAATGAATCTACCATGCCCATCTTTTTTTATATTCTCCATAGTGAGTCCAGTTCTTTTAGAAATCAGTATGGCCACCCCATTTTTTTTTAAGTCCCCAGTGACTTTTCATAATGGAGTGACCACTTCAAATGAACTTCATTTACTCCATCCTTATCCTGGTGAGTTTCCTGCAAAAAAATGATGTCAGATCTTTCCTTGTTTAACAATTGTTTGATTCTCCTCCTTTTCAGCACTGCCCCCAAACCTTTGACATTGAGTGTTGTAATTCTTATAGTTTTATCCATATTCAGCACATACAAATTCTTTACGATCCCTTGTGCACTTTAACTTAAACCAACATATAAGAAAACACAAAATAAACTCAACTAAGTAACCCTCATAACCTACCCCCTTCCCCACCCCCCACCCCCAAATCTCCCCAAACTCTTTCCCCCCCACTAAATCCCCGGTAGCCTAGTGCTCCAGCCATTCCCTTAAAGGGGGGGGGGTGGAGATGAAGCTCACAGTCCAGAACCAGCAAACCTTCTAGTATTAATATGCTACAGATTTATCATCTCAGTCTTGTCGATTTCACTTCCCACTTGCCGTGGCTCCTCTTCCTCCACCATTGGCACTTTTAAGAGCAGCATCGTCCTGCACTTCCAGCCCCAGACTTTTAAGTAGCTCAATGCCTTGCTCCAAAGAGGTAATCCTATATTGTTTCCCATCATACATAAACTTCATAAATACTGGGTATCCCCATGCGTATTTTATCTCCCTTCTCTTGAGCTCTTCAGTAATTGATTTAACACTACTCCTCCACTTAATTGTTTGGTAACAAAGATCGTTATAGACTTGAACTGTAGATCCTTGAAACTTCAACAAAGCTGACGACCTCAGCTTCATCATCAGCTGCTCTTTTTTATAATAATTAGAAAATTTTACCAAAATGTCCCTGGGACGAGACCCAGCTCTGAAAGTGCCCACTCTGTGGACGCGCTCAATGTCGTCTTCTCCCATGGCCAGGTTAGGGATTATTTCTTTAAACCATCGTGGGATCATTTTCCTCATGTCCTCTCCTGTCATCTCTGGTAAATTTCGAATTCGTATTGATGATCGTCTGCTTTGATCTTCCAGAGAAATCAGTCTTTTCTCATGATCATCAAATTCCAGAGAGTGCTTTTCTTCCATCTGCCTCATTTGTTTCCCTAATTGGTCAGCTTCCACTCTAAGAAGCTTAATCTGTTTATCATTATGACCAATATTTATAGCTAATTGGCGCTTGTCAACTTTTTCTGCATAATCATCCATTCTTTTGAAAATCACCTCTTTAATACTAGTCAGCATTTCTCTGAGTTCATCCACTGTTGCTGGCTGTGAGCCAGTTTTTGCCGCCATTATTGTTTCGCTCTCTGAGCTCTCTTGCTCCGATTCACCCAGAGATTGTCTTTTTAATCGTGCCGCGGTGTGATTCGAAGGATGGATACGCTGCCACTTATATTTGCTAGCACCTTTTTGTTTTTTTGATGTCATAAATCTTCAGATCCTGGGCAACAATCAAATAAATTGTCTGCTTCCAGCGGGTGTTTTTTTTTTGTTTGTTTTTTATCCGTAGTAAAATGGGCTGCTTAACCGTGTGAGGTTGTAAAGTTATTATTCATTCCTTTAAACAAGGTGCTGTCTAAAAACAATTCCAAAAATTCTTCTGTGGCATTCCAACAACAGCGATTAGGCCCCACACTTTAAACATTATTTATCGGTTTTTCACTATCCCAAACAACTCTCTTTTTCCTCCGCTGTTGACCCAGATAATCATAAACAATCCTTCACAAATTTCTGTCCATTTTAGTTAAATGATAAATTTTATCGGCCCATTATTCTGGAGCCGGGAAAAACTCTTACCGGCTCATCAGGCTGTCAGGCTCCACACACACACACACACACACACCCCACCTTTGATAGTACAAGGGGAGACTCATTATGAAGTTAAGAAGATCCTTGACTCTAGATTACACAGGGGTCGGTTACAGTATTTGTTACACTGGAAAGGGCACCCTTTGTCTGAAGCTACTTGAGTGAAAAGTTGGGATGTGAAAGCTGATAGACTAGTAAAACAATTTCATGATAAATTTCCTGAGAAGCCAAAGGGTTCTCCTGGAGGGGGGAGAGGGGGTTATCTGGTTTGATGTACAATGTGTTAACCCTTTCTTTTGTGTTTTGTCTATTTTATTTTCCAGGGTGTGTTTTTTTCTTTGGGGAGGGGGATTGCCTGTCAGTTTTGGAAGCCGTATTAGCCCCAGAAGCTTCCATGCTGCCACCTCCTCGTGTGTGGGAAAGTAGGAGGGAATGTATTTAGACAAAATAGCCTTCTTCCATTCGGTCAAGGTCAGGACAATCCTGCATCTGGAGAAGGAGTGGTTGGAGTGATGTCTCAAGATGGGATGAATGGTGATTGGTGCATGTGATGGACTCATGAGTGAGGAGATGGTTTTGGAGGTTTTGATTTACTGAGGGAAAATCTAGAACTCTCAGGTTCGGGTTTTCCCAGATGTGCCAGTATATCTACTCTAATAAATGGAACTTTGAGAAAATGCTTGCCTCAGAGTTTTTAATTGGAGTTGGGGTTTTCTGGAATGCTGACACACACAGGAAAGTGAAAAAACTGATTTTAAGGAACAAAAGAATGTTATTTTCAAACTTTGATGATGTATCTCTTTTCTCATTTACTTCAAGTTTGTTAAACTATATTTTCTGAGCACAGAAACTGTCTATGTACTATACAGTCTACTGCAAGTTCCATGTATATATAGTATAAAAATTGCATTGTTAATTGTTAAAAGGGACGTGGTGGCTCAGTGGCTAAGAAGCTGAGCTTGTCGATTGAAAGGTTGGCAGTTCAGTGGTTTGAATCCCTATTGCCATGTAACCGGGTGAGTTCCTATTACTTGTCCCAGCTTCTGCCAACCTAGCAGTTTGAAAGCACATAAAAAATGCAAGTAGAAAAGTAGGGACCACCTTTGGTGGGAAGGTAACAGCGTTTCATGTGCCTTTGGCCACATGACCACGGAGACGTCTTCAGACAGCACTGGCTCTTCGGCTTTGAAATGGAGATGAGCACTACCCCCTAGAGTTGGGAACGACTAGCACATATGTGTGAGGGGAACCTTTACCTTGATACAAATAAATATGTATACTGTTCTTGTGTGTTTATGGAATTCAAATGCCAAGGAATATACATGTTTATTTATATTCTTAGGAATAGTTTATGTTGTGAGGAGCATAATGTTGGATTACAATTGGCTGGGCTCATTTTATTTCCTCAACCTTAGTCCTGCTTTTCTGATATTTTAATAAAATAGAGAGAGGAATGGAGAGTCAAACAAAGGCCATGTTAAAAGATACAGATTTCATACAGGATAGACAGCAAAAGATTTTTCTGACAAATAACTGTTGGCTAGAATAGTTTTGATAGAAAATGTATGAGCAATTGAAGACGATATTTAAATAATATTCTGTCAAGCCATATCTAGCTTTTTAAAAAGTGTAGGAAGAGGCTGATAAGGCTTCAATGAAATTGGGCGCATTAAGTGAATGGTTCTCTTTTCAAGATTCAGAAGGTCCTTAATGAATTCAAAAAGCAATTCAATCACTTTGAAATACTTTAATTAGTATATATACATCTATATCTTATATCTCATTTTTGTGCATAATATTTACAAGGAAAATGGTCAAAGTTCACAAATTATTTCTTTCTGACAGACCCATCTTATTCCATGACTCTGGCATACCTGAAAAGAAAACTATAGCATAATCTAATTGTATGTTTATATAGAAAAAGTATTTTTTTTTGTTATAAAAAGACTCAGCAATAGCTCATTTACCATGCTAAATAAAAATCCATAGTACACCATTGTGTTACTTCACTTTTTCTCTTCCTCTGAAAATGCTTTTTGATTGCACTGTTTTTTTTAAAAATGTTTCTTTTGTACTCTAAGTATTTATATTTGTACAGATAGTCCACGAGTTACGAATGTAATGGAGCCTGCCCATTCCAGTTGTAACCCAAGGATTCATGGGAGTTAATTTGTACCTTGAACGGGATCACTCCCTCCTTTCGCCCACACATTCGCTAATTGAATGTGAGGCTTGTTAAGTGCACATGAGGTATTTCAGGGTGGAGAAGGTCATGGGTGGTGGTGGTAATGGAACAGGCCACCAGCCTAAGAACACCCAAGGCCTCGCCGACCCTCTGAAATACCTCATGCTCCCCACAATTGCTTTCCCCCCACTCAACCTGCCATGCCAGGTCACTTACCTTGTGAACATCTAGCAAGCAGTCTCCTCTCCAGCCTCTCAGCCATGTGTGCCCCTCTACAGTTTTGTTCGAGCTTCCACAGGCCTCACTCGGCATGTTGCCACAATGGAGCTTCTGGGGGTGGATCAGCCTATTCAATGCTCTGTTCAGGCCTCTGCGGGCCACCCCAGCCCTTTGCAGGCCAAAATGGAGCTTCCAGTGGCTGATCCGCCCCTCCAACGCTGTGTTTGGGCCTCCGCAAGTATCTCCGGCCCATTGCAGGCCAAAATGGAGCTTCTAGGGGCCAATCTGCACCTCTGACGCTCTGTTCAGAGATCTGTGGGCCTGTTCTGTCCCCGTCCTCCACACACACAACCCACACAGACAGACGAGGGTTAAAGGAGTAGCACACACACGGAAGGTTCGTTATCACGGCTTGGCAGCCCTTTGTAAACTGGCTGCCAAGGTCTTTACTAAACGGGGGGGGGGGAATATCTCCACCAGATAACAAAACACGTACACCCCAATTGAGGGAAATATAATTCAAAAGTCCAAATCTTTCCAGCCGGCTGATGCTTAGCTCCAAGGACTAGCCAGGGTAAAACTTTGTCCGTCACAGAATTCCAACTGCTACCCCACTCCTTTAAATAACCTGTGGGGTGTGGTCCTGTGGGGTGCAGTCCTGCTAATCCCTGGCACGCTTCCTCATTTGTTGAGCTCTCTTATCACGCCGGCGCTGGCGTGGGTCCAGCCACCTCTGGCCTTCCTCATTATCCTCCGACTGATCGGAGACACCTGGCTCCTGACTCATCTCCTCTCCTTCGGCCGGCAGCTGATGAATTACCAGGGAGGAGGGGCCGGGGGAGGGAGGCCTGGCTGACTCCTCTCCCTCCTGTTCGGAGCCTTCTTCCTTCGATGCGATGGCCTCGGGGGTCGGAGCCACAACAGGGCCTTCCTCCACCCGTTGCAGGCTGAAATGGAGCTTCAGGGGGATGGAGTGTTGGACGGGCCACAGGGCTGCGGGAAGCCCACAAGGCCCAAATGGTGCATCAGAGGGGTCCACCTCTCCATCCCCTGGAAGCTCCATTTCAGCCTGCAGCGGGCTAGGGAAAGCCCGCAGAGGCAAGAACAGAGGATTGGAGGGGTGGATCCGCTCCCCAGAAGCTCCATTTCGACCTGCAACGTGCCAGGCGAGGCTTCTGGAGGCTTGAACAGAGCATCAGAGGGGCAGATTTGCTCCTCGGAAGCTCCATTTGGGCCTGCAACATTCAGGATGAATATTGCAGACCCTCCACGGTTGTTCATAAGGGCGAACAACTGCTGTGGTGCTGCAAGATTCATAGTTTTGGGCCTTGGTCACAAATGCTAGGAGGGACTTATCACGTAACTTTGAATCTTCGCTAAAGGAATTGTTAGGAAATGGTTATTGCCTAATTGGTTGGCCAGGAAATATATAAGCCAACATTGTATGTTTGTATTATGTGAATGTATTATGTAGCTTTAAGAATTGTGCTGAGTCATTCTGCATGCTGATTGGCTGAGCTCTGTAGCCAATGTATTTAAGGAGAGCTAAAGAATGGTTAGTGTGGACTACTACGCCATTTTACTTGCTGCTACGCTGTAACTCTTTTTGATCTCTCTATGGTCAACTGTTTGATCATGATTATTTATTTACTACTTTCTGATATTTATTGAACTGTTTTTATATTGTTCCTGATTGTTCCTTGTATTTTTCTACAAACTGGTAAGAAGATTTTATATCCCTGGGTTGATCTTATATTGCACTTTATATGGCTAAGACTTTGATTGTTAAAGGACTAGGAATTTGCTTTTCCCTAAAAGTAAAATACTATAAAACCCAGTTTGTCTGTATGTTATTCACAATTACTCTCAAACCATTTCCCTGCATAAAACTGTAACGGTACTCTGCTTTATAAGTCACAACTTCGGGTGTAACTCAAAAATATCCTTAACATTAATGATCGTAACCCAGGGATTACCTTAAGTCAGAGGTGTAAAACTTGATTTCATTGCATTAGGGTAGTGTTTGACCTTAGGCTGGGGTGGGCGTGGCCAGCTCAACATCACTTGTGTCAGGGGCGCCTGTGGCGGGTAAAGCCAACAAAAACAGGCTCCCAAGATCAGTTTTCGGCTGCAATGATGTCTTGCAACCCTCTGCCAGTGAAAATGGAGCTTGGGAGGGCCGCATGCAGCCCTCACAAGTTCTGTTTTCACTGGCAGAGGCAGAGTTTCCAGGGCGGCCCCATGGGCCAGATCTAAGTACCCCACGGATCGGATTCAGCCTCCGGACCTTGAGTTTGACACTCCTGCTTTAAGTGAAGATAAATATGTTTAGGTTGAAGTAATGTTGATGTACTTTGAGCAGTCACTAGATCATGTACTAGTGAATGGGAAGACAGTGGGAATAAAAGGGCAAGGTTAAGGTAATAGTTGAGAATGAGCAAGAGCTTTGATTCCCTAAATATTTCTCTATAATATTATTCAGTGAGTTAGTGTCAGGTAGTCCTCAGGTTACAATCCTAATAGCTAAGCAAAGCAGTTGTTAGCATAATATCACCTGATGCTTCCCTTCCCCAGCATGAACTGCCTCTCATTCAACTCCCACCGATCTTCCCCATCTCTGTCCTTTTATCCAGCCTGCATTCTGTCACTTAGCCCCACCACTCCCATTCACTGATTTCTGCTTCTAGCTAATATCCAAAAGCTGGGTGAAGGCATGGCCCTGGAATGCATGCAGTGAGTGTAGCAGAGCAGAAGAGTCTTATTCTGTCAAAAGGAGTTTGCCAAGCCCAGCTGGCAAAGAGGCAGCAGAACAGAGTTGGTAGAGGAGGCAGGGTAGCAATGTGGAGGGGAGGAGCCCCATCTGCTGTTTGGGTAAGGAGTGAAAGCCCACAGACTTTGGAAAGTGCAGGAGAGGCTGCTGAGACATAGTGTACTTCATTGTCAGGCAAGGCAGGTTAAGTGGTGGTGAATCCTCAGGCAAAGGTGGCAGCTATGCAGGAGGTGCTTTTAGAGATTTTGGTAGAACTAGAGGGCAACTGGCATTGAACACTAGCCTATGGCTGGAAAACTGGTCTGTGGGTTTCAATGCATTGAAAGTTGCTGGCCCTTCTTTATTTTTATATATATATATTTCAAAATACAAAAGATGGAATATCTTTCCTTACACAGTGCGTCATCTGGGTTGAAATATCTCTGTGTGCCAACCTTCAACATTTACATCATTCACTTTAATATAATTCTCTAATCTTAAAATTATAGTGTATTAAACAATTAAACATTATAAGCCTATTCATTTTTCCTCTTAATATGTCTTCTAGTAAAACTACAATAATAATAGCATTACACATAATTATCCTCCTCATCCTAATGCTAACAATTATCATCTTATTTATATCTCTATCTTAACATATTTTCTACTCTTCTTTAATTTTCTTCTATTTCCAGTTCCCCTTTTTACTCTCTAACCATTGATAGAATAATTCCTATATCATATAATATTCACTTTGTTCCTTCTCCTTAATTGCTAGTGTTAATCTTTTCATTTCTGCACATTCTAACATTTTTCTAATCACCTTCTCCTCAATGGGAATCTCTTCACTTTTCCAATGTTGTGCAAATACAATTCTAGCTGCCGTTAGAACATGGATAATTAAATAAATATTCTCTTTATTATAGCTTTCGGGTAAAATCCCCAGCAAAAATATTTCTAGTTTTAGCTCAATATGATGTTTTGTCATCTTTTCCAACCATGTCCTTATTTTTGTCCAATATTTTTGTGCTTTTACACATGTCCACCACATATGATAGTAAGATCCAGGTATCTGGTGGCACTTCCAACATTTAGCTGACTTATCTTTAAACATCTTTGCCAACCTTGCCGGTGGAAGGTGCCATCTATAAAACATCTTATACAAGTTCTCTTTATATATAGTTGACATTGTTAGTTTATAATTACTATCCCACAGTTTCTGTCACTTATCTAAATCTATCATATAGCCAAAATTTTTCACCCTTGCTATCATTGCCTCTGTCAGATCCCTAAAAGTGATACTGCCATTCAGTTGGGAGAAGGGGTGGCCTTGGATTTGATTTATTAGCATTGCCTGTGTCAACAGATATTTTAAAACTATATCCTTGCGCCAAAGTGCTCCGAGATCTCCTTAAATTTGGGGAATGTTTATGACGGCTATGTGGGCTGTTTCACTTTAAAGGATAATGGAGGATAGTGATGGGAATACATGTTTATCCAGTTCTCAGGGTAGCTGATAAAGAAAACATCTTCACACTGTGTATTGGGTAAAAACGGCATTCTGGCTAAAGGGAGGGATCTCTACTGCTTTAATCCAACTTGTCTTGCCTAAGGCTATTCAGATGTTGCTTTGAATCCATTGCTGTCACTTCTGCTTAATAACAGGTTCCTTTTGAAATATTCCATTTCAAGAGTTTTCTTAAGTTAGGAGGAGAGGCAATCCTTACAGAAAGCAACATCTGAAAAAAGGTCAACCCAGAGAAGCAATCTTTGCTCTACTGAGGGGATATTGCAAACCATGTCCGAACAAAGGGGGGAGAAGGCTCTCCCAAGGGGAGAGCCTTCTCTGTGGGGGCACTTACTATCTGGAATGAGCTCCCCCCAGAGATTCGGAGGATTCTGGACCTACGCACCTTTCGCTGTGCTCAAGACCTTTTTATTTTGTCAGGCAGGCCTGGCCTGATTCCCCTTTTCTAATTAATACTATAAATTTTACTTTGTTTTAAATTATTGGGGTTTTAATATTTCTATGGCCAAATTTATTTAATTGGATTTTAGTGGGTTTAAAACATTGTATTTATATGTTTTATTTATGGCTGTTCACCACCCCGAGTCCTTCGGGAGGAGGGCGGTATGCAAATTAAATAAACTTCAAACTTCAAAGCAAGGAACAGGGAGAAGCCAAATACTGGGGGAGGGGGACATCAATCACCACCCAGCCAGATGCCTGTTTCATACACCCCATTGGAGAGGATGAGGTAACCATGGAAAATCCCAAAAAGCCCTGCTGGTCAATTGGCATTGGGAAGAAAGATAGCTGGGATGAGAGAACCAGAGGAGTCACCCTCAGCCACGGTAACTGAAACTGGGGTGGAAACTGGAACTAGAAGCCCTTGCTGACCAGGGGGAACTAACTGAAGCACCACTGAGGGAGGATCGTCTGATGAGGCATATAACCCAATTGGTGATGGAAACTTTGGGAAATCTCAACATCCGAGGGGAGCCAGGATGACAGCCAAGAAGCGCTGAAAGGGCAGCAGCCACCAATGATGCCAGGGGAGGCACCCCCACTCTGGAGCCTGCCTATTGAGCAGATGGTGCAGCAGCAGAAGACCCAGCAAACCCTCCCCTCCAGGCAGCATGTGCACTGGCACCCATTCCCAACCAGCCCTGAGTCCCACAACTGGAAAGAAAAACTCCCTCCCTTGGGGTGAAGTTTGATGGGGATCCACAACAATTAGGATTCTTTGTGGCACATGTGCTTACCTACATGCAAGAGTACAGGTGTGATTTCAAAGCCAAGGATCCTGAGTGCGAGTTGTGATCCTAGCCCTAAAGGGTGTCACTGCCAGATGGATGGTGACCCTGCATAATGCCGATGCACCAGAACTGCGGTATTTCAACCATTTCATGATGGCCCTGTGACGATGGTTTGAGGACCCCCTCGCAGATGGCAAACTGCATTAAGGTGGTGAAGCAGGGGTGACAGCCAGTAGCAAAGTATACTGAAGAATTCTGGGACCTTGTGTGTTGTGTGAACTGGGCAGAGGATATTTTGGTGAGCTGCTTCAAGGATGGGCTGAATGATGATCTATACAATGCCTGCATGGCCCGAGGTGCACCAAATCACCTACACAAGTGGTACATCACCACTGAAGAAGCCAAGATCAATATGGCCAGAAACCAGTACCGAGTGGAGCGAGTATGGAAGAAATCCCCACCCCAATGGAAGCAAGAGCCCCTCAAACCACAAACCACATTTTCTCTGAAATCCTCAGCCTGTTTCAAGTGTGGAAAAGAGGGGCACCGAGCTGCAGAGTGTTGTTCGCAAACACTCACCTGGAAACACCCACCAGGGGGGAAACCTGCGAAACCTGCCCAATGCAGGAAGGAGACTGCCCTGAGGAGCAGGGAGATCATAGAATTTCCACCCCCACCCCTCTTTGGGGAGGAAACCCTGGCATCTCACAGAATGGGACTTTTTGGCTTGAATGCTTTTCCTTGCGGCCAACAAATCAGCTAGAGGGGGAAGGAAGGAACAGCCTTGGTGAAATGGGAGGGAGAAGGAGGGAGGAGACTTCCACCTCTGGCTTTTTTTTCAAGAGAAGGAAGAACTCTTTTCAGGCCAGATATCCAAATCTATAACTAATGACAATAAATAATTTATGGCATTGATTCCCACCCCAAAAAAGGGGGGAGATGTTAGCAAACATCCCATTCAAGATTTAGAAAGGAAGAAAAGGAAATTGTAAAAGTGCTCCATTCCCACCCCTGCCCGTTCCCCCAGTTCAAAGGGAAGCACTCCTGGGGGTTTTTTTTGTTTTTTTTTTTTTGCAAGGTGAAGAGTTAGTTGCAATTAATTTCTTCACCAAAAGCAACAGATAGTAGTGCTTTTGTTTGTTTGTTCTTTTCCTCCCGAGAAATTTGTGCAGATTTCAGGAGGGGGTGGGGATGGTGCGTGTGTGTTACAACTTGGCATACCAACCATCTTCTAGCCCAATAAAAGATTTGTAAGAATTGGTGGGAATTCTTACATGCTAAGAAAACCCATTAAGGCATAAACTTTCACTGCACAGCGATGGGTGGATTAATTAACTGATACTTTAGTTGATTCTTCAGCAGACAAAACTGAGAATCTGTGGATGCAAGTTAAGATTTAATTTTAACCCTGTTGCTTCCCTCTGTATGGGGGGAGGGAGGAGAAATGAGGATAAACTGATATATGCCTTCAGTCAATTGCATCTTTCATGCATTAAGATCTAAATCATTTATAAATCCCTTTCCTTCCACTCCGTTTCCTCCAGGAATTGGCACCTAACTATCTCAAACTTACAGAGCAATCTACGTATCTTTTGTGCTGTTAATAGGGGACCAAATAGGTGACCAATTAAGGAAGACAAAAGGAGGTAAAATATAACAATAGGTAAACACTGCCAAGAAAGGAATCTGTCTGTTGCAGGAAGATGTAAAATCTGTTAGAGTATATGACTGAGTTTTACAACGTAGTTAGATTATATGACTAGAGTAATTAGAATATTAAGAACTAAGATTTTAGTGGGTATAAAAAAGGACGCAGAATCATCTCATGCTTTGTAGAACTTTCAGAAGGTGGGATTGGCCAGTCTGGGGCTGGAGGTCCCCCTTTGTGGGGCCCCTGCCAGTTAGGGTTGAAGGGAGAAGCTACTGTAAGTACATTGAATCTGCTCAGGAGCACACACACACACACACACACACGCATAAACACAAACACACACACACACACTATTTGCTATAACCAAATATTTTGTTTTTTCCTACATGAATGAAATAATTTACTTCTGTCCCAATTGCAGTTAATTGTGCTTGTTTCTGCCCATTTCCCCAATTTTTCAAGATGCTCTTGAATCTTGATATTGCCCTCTAAGGCATTTGCTATCTCTCATATATTTATTATCTACAAATATGATAATTACTTTTTTCTAACCTCTCATTCTAGACAGTTATAAATATTTTGAACAACCCAGGATCTAACCTTGGTGATATGCCACTTGACACTTTCCCTCAACACAACACACAGCCATCCTTTGTGTCTATCAGAACTTTGATAGCTGCCTTATCTGAAAGGGATTTTTCCTAAACATGAATCTCTCCAAGTTCTCTTTAGGAAGCGCTACTATCTGTTGCTTTTGGTTAAGAAATTAATTACAACTAACTCTTCCCCTTGTGAAAAAATAAAAAAAACCAGGAGTGCTTCCCTTTGAACTGGGGGAACGGGCAGGGATGGGAATGGATCACTTTTAAAATTTCCTTTTCTTCCTTTCTAAAACTTAAATGGGATGTTTGCCAACATCTCCCCTCTTTTTTGGGGTGGGAATCAATGCCATAAATTATTCATTGTCATTCGTTATCGATTTGGATATCTGGCCTGAAATGGATTCTTCCTTCTCTCGAAAAAAAAGCCAGAGGTGGAAGTCTCCTCCCTCCTTTGCCCTCCTTCTCCCTCCTATTTCACCAAGGCTGTTCCTTCCTTCCTTCCTTTAGCTGACTTGTTGGGCCCTAACTGTCCCAGATATTGAAAAACCTAGGATGAAACCTCCTTCTGTGTATGGGCTGCGGTGAAGCATCCAGGAGGGAGTGACTGTGGCCATTGTGCTGGGGTGAAGTCTGGGGGAGGACCAGCCAATGAGAAAAATTTGTGGCTAATAACCCAGAGGCGAAAACCTCGAGGCAAAACAGGCAAGAAGAGGTGTTCAAACCGAAAAGTCCTAGATCCGAATCTCAGCAGGAGGAATCACACTCACAAGCAATCCAGAAGATGAACCACTGCTAAGCAAACCAATTAAACCATTTTCCCTCCCCTTAAGACTATTTATCCCAAACCGGGACAGGGAGATAAATATCTCCACTTTAGTGGACTCAGGGTGCACCTGCTGTTTGATCAGCCCAAACCTAGTAGGGAGGTTGGGGATTAATGTAAGAAAGCTGAAAATCCCCATCGTTTTCTGCCAACTAGATGGGTCAATAGCAGGGGGGGGGACCCAGCTTCTTTTGCCACCGAGCCTCTACATATAGACATCGGGAGCCACGAGGAAATACTTACATTTATAGTGGCACCTGGCATGGAATGGCCGTTAGTCTTGGGCCTTACATGACTGAAAAAATGGAACCCCAAAATTAATTGGAAGCAAGGCATCATAAAATTTCAGAGGCATGTGACTTTTGCCGAGAATCCACATAAAGAAACTGAAGGGGCAGAGCACCGAGAAACAGCCATGCCTGGTCATGCCACGCCAATCGAGGGCATACCCATAGAATACAAGGATTTGGCTGAAATTTTTAGCGAAAAAGCCTTAGACGAGCTCCCCCCCCCCACGCAACTGATTGTGTGATAGAAATTTTACTTGGTGCTAAACTCCCTAAACCCAAGATGTACAGCATGTCCCCGAGGGAGCTGGAAGAACTGAGAGCATTTATTGAGAAAAACCTAGCAAGGGGTTTCATCGAGCCAGCCTAACCAAAAATTGCAGCTCCAGTGTTATTTACAGAACAAAAGATGGCTCAAAATGTCTCTGTGTTGATTTTAGGAATTTAAATACAATCAGTGTGGAGAACATGTATCCCCTCCCCCTTATGAATGATAAGCTAGCACACTTGGCTAAAGGGAAAAAATTTTCAAAGATGGATTTAAGGGAGGCTTACTACCGAATCAGAATTAAGGAGGGGGACGAGTGGAAAATGGCATTTAACGCCTCCCCCTTGGGTGTTATCAATTCAAAGTGCTCCTCTTTGGGTTACAAGGGACTCCCGCAGTGTTTATGCAATTAATAAATGAAGTGCTATATGAGCATTTGTATAAAGGAGTCTGGTCTACTTGGACAACTTTTTAATATATACCGAGACCAAAGCAGAACATGTAAAACAGGGCTGTTTTAAACAAACTTCGCTTTGCCAGACTTTATGCTAAACTTTCTAAATGTGAATTCCACCAAGAGAAAATTGACTATTTGGGGTACCGCATTTCACACCAGGGCATAGAAATGGACCCTCAAAAAGTGCAGTCTGTACTTGATTGGGAACCACTGTGCATGTGTAAAGAGTTACAAAGCTTCCTGGGATTCACCAACTTTTACTGCCAGTTTATCCCCGCTTTTGCTCAGATTGCCCTCCCCATTACCAATCTCTTAAAAATGAAGGGGGAGGGCAACCCTAAACCGAAGCAGCCGTTGAACTGGACAATGGAATGCCAAGCGGCCTTTGAAAAACTTAAATGGCTGTTCTCAGCAGAACCAATTCTTAAACACCCGGACACGGAGAAACCATTCATCATACAAGCAGATGCCAGCGACAGTGACAATAGGAGCAGTCTTGCTTCAGAAGTTATATGTTCCAGCCAGCCAAAGACTATGCTTAATGGCAAAGTGCCATGACTCCAAATTAGCTGCACACTTTAGTTTTGTGAAAACTTTACACCTAATTAAAAGACAATTTTGGTGGCCATCACTAAAAAAGGACATAGAAAGCTATGTAGCTAGCTGCCTCATTTGTGCAGCAGCAAAAAGACGTCAGGGGAAAATCCCAGGACTCTTACAGAAGGTAGCCGAATCTTCAGCGCCCTGGAGAGAGATTGCTATGGATTTTATTGTAGAACTGCCAGAAAGTGTGGGGAATACTGTCATTTGGGTCGTGACAGACCTGTTTTCAAAACAGGCACATTTTATACCTTGCCAAAAGATCCCAACTGGTAAAAGTTTAGCCAAATTATTCCTAATACACATTTATTGGCTTCATGGAGCTCCACAAAGAATCATCTCCGACAGTGGGGTTCAATTCACCTCCAAATTTGGAGGGCATTTTTGAGCTTACTTGGCACCGCCCAGGGGTTGAGCTCATCACATCACGCGTGTACTAACGGAAATTGTGAGAGGACAAACTCAGTGCTAGAACAATATCTAAGATGTTTTATTAATTTTCAACAGGATAACTGGATTGAACTTTTACCTTTTGCTGAAGTTGCATTTAATAACTCTGTACATTCAAGTACTGGTTTTATCCCTTTTAGAGTAGCAACACGCCAGGATTTTAGCCCCATGCCGGAACTACCCACAGACGAACCCATGATTCCTTCACTTAAGGAGTGGATGGATACTTTGCAAAACACATGGCCAGTAGTTAGATTAGCTTTAAAGGAAGCTAGAGAGGTTTTTAAAATTTAAGCTGACAAGAAAAGGATGGAACCCAAACCTTTCCATGTTGGAGATAGAGTATACTTATTTACAAAATTCCTGAAATCATTACAGCCATCAAAAAAACTAGGGCTAAATTTCATTGGACCTTTCCCTATCACTAAGGTCATCAATCCAGAACTACTCCTTCCAAAGACATTCAGGCAAGCCCACCCAGTATTTCACATTAGTTTACTCAAACGAGAGGTAATCTCATCACTCAGACCACCTGCATCTACACCACCTATTCCCATCATGATAGAAGGTGAACAACACTTTAAAATCAAGGAAATCCTTGACTCTGGGATCCACAGAGGGAAAATCCAATACTTAGTTGCTTGGAAATATTTACCCTCATCCCAAAATGAATGGGTCGCTAAACCCCATGTTACTGAGAAAATTTCACTCCCAATACCCTAAGAAAGCTTGTTAATATACTATCATGGATTTTTGGTTTATATTTTTTCACAGTTGGACCCTTTCTTCTTCTAAGGAAGGCATCATGTCAGATCCCTAAAAGTGATACTACCCTTCAATTGGGAGAAGGGGGGGCCTTGGATTCGTTGCCTGTGTCAACAGTTATTTTACAACCTATATCCTGGTGCCAAAGCGCCTGAGATCTCCTTAACTTTGGGGAATGTTTATGACGGCCATGTGGGCTGTTTCACTTTAAAGGATAACAGAGAATAGTGATGGGAATGCATGCTTATCCGGTTCTCAGGGTAGCTGGTAAAGAAAACATTTTCACACTTGTGTATTATCTAAAATCTTCATTCTGGCTAAAGGGAGGGGTTTCTACTGCTTTAATCCTACTTGTCTTGCCTAAGGGTATTCAGACGTTGCTTTGAATCTATTGCTGTCACTTCTCCATTGTGGGTGGAGACAGCAGCCAGCATGGGTTGTCCCAGCCCATTCAGATCGAAGGACTGAGTCTGTCATAGATCTTAAGTCCCGCCTATGTTGCCGGGCAGATCCAGCTTTTGACTCAGTCCTTCAGTTGAACTGGTGTGTGGGACTTTAGCTCTCTATCTAAAGTTAAAAATTGTCTCTTCTGCTTTGGATTTCTGGTGTTTTTTGATCTGGACTGTTTCTGACGTTTCTTCTGCCTTATCCTTTGGACTTTGGTTGCATTTCGACATTGTGTGAGTGTTATTCTTTGGTTTGTGGCTGGGATGCTGCTGTTTGATTCCTAAGGGAAGGATTTATTTCCATTGGGGTTTTTTCCCCCCTTTGGGGGTTGCTTGGAAGCGTGTGTGGTGCTGCTAGCGTGTGTTGGGATTTTTGCCTGAAGACTCTGGCACCCCCTTACTTTAACTTCTTCTGCTTCAGCTCTCCGGCTGTTTTTTTCGTGCTGTTTGTATTGCGGTGGCCATTTTGTCTCCCTCCACTCCGACTGGAAAGCCTTCCTGCCGTTTGCCAGCGTTGGGACTAATATTGCTGGCTGGGACTGCCTTTGCAATATCCCTCAGCCTTTCTAAAAGCCTCTGCCTCCGGCTCTCTTGTGGACTGCTTCCTGCTTTGGCCGTCTGTTCTAGCGGCTCCACAGCGGCTCCCAGCACTAATTTCGGCGTTTTGACAGCTTGACCATCAGCTGAGCCTGTCAGTGGAGCTTTCGCGCTCCCGCCCTTGCTCGAGTGACTGCTGCTGCCGTTCTGCTTCGACCTGAGGACTTGTCTTGTGGAGCCTTGCGCTTCCTCCTAGAGCCTTACCCCTGAACCTGCGTGTGCTCCTGCGATCCCTGCAGTCCGCCATTTGCATTCTCGTCAGGGGTGCAGCGGCCATTTGTGGAGCTCCGCGCTCCCGGCTTTTGGCACAGTTGAGCCACACCTACTCAGTGACTTTTGGCTTCAGTGGAGCTCTGCGCTCCCGTACGTATTGCTGCATGAGGTCTGCCCGGTTCTTCAGAGCGCCTCTGTAGTCTAGGATAGAGTGCACTCTGCCTCTCCCTATTGGCCTTCCTGCCTGCCCTTTCTGGAGCTTCGCGCTCCCCCTCCCTGGGGACTGTCTCTGTCGTTCATAAGACCTTTTGCAGCCCAACTCTGTGCTGCTGATTTCGGCATCAGCTGGTTATACCAACATGCCCAAGAGCTTGCACAAATCCAAGCATGGGCGGCGGGCCTCCAGCGCTACTAGGGAGGCTGCCACGACATCTGACATTTCCTCTACCACCTTGCCTACTGCCGTTGCAGCATGGCATGGTCACAAGACTTCTGGTCATTCTGCCTCCTCCAAGGTGGAACGCTGCCATGACAAAGTTTTGCAAAAACTGTGTGCTAAAGCTAGTGGTAAGCACACGGTCTCCACAGCTATTGCGAGTGCACCTGGCCGTGAGCCGGCTCTAGACCTGGTGGCAGTGCACTCCGATCAAGCCTCTTTAAAGGATTGTCCGGTGGTAATCTGGCCGGACGCGCTGTGGGGCTCTTCGCCTGATCCACCTGTTCCTGAACCATCTGCTGATGTTCCAGCACCTGCCGTTGAGCCTCCTCCTTGTGAGCCGGTCCCAGCTCCACCTTCGGCGGCTTCTGACTCCGGTATCCCTCAAGCTGCTGCCCTTTTGTCCCCGCAGCAGATTCAGCAGTTTATTGCTGCAGCTGTTCAGCAGTCTCTGGCCGCTTAGTTTCGTCCGTCCAGCAGGGTGGCTTCGGTGTCATCGGGAGCCCGTTCTGCCCATTCTGTTTCCTGTCATGGCGATTCTCGGGCTGTGGACGCTCCGGCATCCCCGGCTTCATCCGCTGGATCTCACACTTCCTCGACACCTGACATGGATCTGCAGGATTTCGACCTTTCAGAGGACGAGGGTCTTCCGCCGGACAAGCCCCCCTTCACTGGGCTTTTCCTGCAATCTTTGTTCAAATCGCTTTTGTTCAAGGCTGTGAACACGGCTGGATTCGGGATGCCGGCCCCGACACAATCGTCTACTCCGGGTCTTTCAGGTGCATTGGATCCTCTGTTCGCTGAACCGCCCAGGGCAGTGGACATTATTCCTACTCCCCTGCTATTTCTGGATGTCATCAAGAGACAGTGGAGTGCCCCTGGGGCGGCTCCTTCTCCTTCTGCTACGGAACGACAGAACTTTAATGTCGTGCCCGAGCTCGCTTCGTTGCTTGAAGTTCCCTCCATCGACGCACCTATGGTGGCGCTGCTCCCGAACACCGCGGTTCCTGGCCATCCCGATGAAGGCTTACGTCCGGATGAACATCGTTCTGACCAAGTTTTGCAAAGAGCCTTCCAAGGAGCGGCTTCTGCATCTACCACTTCCTTTTTTAATCGGACTACATTGCTTTGGCTCCGTCAATTGCAAGACAATTTAACGTCTGAGGATATCCAAGTGAAGCAGGACTTAAATAAGATCATTGCTGCCTTGCAATTTTCCTCAGATTCCACTCTCCATGCGGCTCGTTTTGCAGCTAAGTCCTTAGCGTCTTCGGTGGTGGCTTGCCGTTTAGTATGGCTGTGCCATTGGCAGGCGGATGCCCGCCATAAGTGGCGCCTGGCCTCAGTTCCCTTTATGGGTTCCAAATTATTCGGCGATGCCTTGGACGCGTTCCTCGTTGAAACAAGGGACAAACGAAAAGTCCTGCCTGCTGCCTTCCGCAGGGGGGAATCCAGATTTGCTCCTAACCCTTCTCGTTCCCAAGCACGGGGGTTGGGTGGTGCTAGCACTTCCTTTGCCTCCTCTAGACAACAGGGCTCCTTCACCTCCAGACCCCGGGATCCTCAGGATAGAGCTTTCAGAGGTAGGCCCTTTCTGTCCAACGGCCCTTTCGGGGGGGAGGAGGTCGTTCTTTCTGACGCAGCTGTTAGATGCACCCCGGACCCTCCCATTGGTGGCCGATTGGCTCTCTTTGTCCACCATTGGGAATGTTCAACATCTGATCAGTGGGTCCTGGCCACCCTAAGATCCGGGTTGGCCATAGAGTTTGTCTCCCCTCCCCCGATGTCTTTTGTCCACTGTCCGCTCTCGAGTTCCCCTTCTAAACGATCTCTGATGAACTCGGCGGTTCAGCACCTTCTATCCATCAGGGCTATCCAAAAAGTCTCTGAGGGTGAGAAAGGTACGGGGTTTTATTCCCGGGTTTTCCTTGTGCCTAAGTCATCGGGGGGGTGGTGGTGGTGGTGACCTATTCTAGATCTGAAGCGTCTGAACCGGTATGTCGTGTACCAGAAATTTAAGATGCAGTCTTTAAAAACGATTCTTGACGGCGTCCGAAGGGGCGATCTCCTGGCTTCTACTGATATTACAGAGGCCTATCTCCATATCCCTATCCTCCCTTCCCATAGGAAATTTCTCCGGTTTTATTATGGCGGTTCACATTACCAGTATAGGGCTCTTCCCTTTGGTCTCTCCTCGGCCCCTCGGACCTTTACCAAGGTCTTGGCGGCTTTGGCTGCTTCCCTTAGAGCCCGGGCCGTTTGTCTCCAGTGCTACCTGGATGACATCTTAATTTTGTCTTCCTCCCCTCAGCAGGTGGTGGAAGATGTACGTACTACTGTCCAGGCATTGGCTTCCCATGGCTTTTCCGTTAATACGGAAAAGAGCCACCTTACCCCTTCTACGCGTTTGGTCCACCTAGGGGCATTGATAGATTCGGTGGCTGGGAAGGTGTATCTCTCGCAGGAGCGACAGGACAGTTTGAGGACACTAGCGGCTAAGGTTGAGGGCTCCCGTACTTCTTCCTCTTTTGTGTTATCTCAACTTTTGGGGAAAATGATCTCCGCTATTTTTATTGTCCCTTGGGCTCAGCTCCACTCCTGGGAGCTTCAATGGTTTCTTTTGCCATTGCAGAAGGCAGGCAGAAGGACCTCATCAGCTCAGCTTCCGGTGCCTCCGAATGTTCACAGGTCCCTGCGTTGGTGGCATTCATCGGCGATTTCAGCAGGCTGCCTCTTCCTCGAGCCTCAATGGATAGTTGTCACCTCGGATGCCAGTCTTCAAGGTTGGGGGGCTCATTGTCAAGGGCGCATGGCCCAGGGCCTGTGGACGTCCAGCGACTCTTGCAGACCAATGAACTGGCTGGAGTTGCAGGCGGTGTTTCTCGCACTTCGCTCCTTTCGCCACCTTCTGGCCGGCTCCCACGTTCTAGTCCTTATGGACAATATGACGGTGAAGGTGCATATCAACCGTCTCGGGGGCACACGGTCCAAGTCTCTGATGGCAGTTTCCATGAAGTTGGGGCTCTGGGCGGAACGTCACCTAGCTTTGCTCAGGGCAGAACACATCTCTGGGACTGCCAACAGTCAGGCGGATTGGTTGAGTCGCCAGCAGGTGGACCATGTGGAATGGCGACTCCATCCTTGAATCTTCAGGGACCTGATGGAGCGATACGGCCGCCCGGAGGTCGATCTGTTTGCGGCTCCAGTGAACACACAGCTCCCTCGCTTCTTCACATGTTACCCATCCCTATGTGCGGAAGCTGTAGATGCACTTCAGTCCCCGTGGCCTTCGGGGCTCCTGTACGTTTTCCCGCCGATCCCTCTGCTGGCCAAAATCATCCGGAAACTGTTGCTGGAACGTGCGGAGGTGATCCTTGTGGCCCCCCATTGGCCTCGGAGGCCCTGGTTTGCAGACCTCGTCTCCTTGTCTGTCGCCCCCTCATGGCGCCTTCCCCAGGAAGCGGACGTTCTGACGCAGATGGAGCTGCAACATCCGGACCTCCCTTGGCTCAATCTGACCGCTTGGCGGTTGAGTGGTGCGCGTTGACTGGCGCTAACATTCCTCTGGAGGTGGTCCATACGATTCAAGCGTCTCTGCGGCCTTCAACAAACCGTATTTATTCGGCCACTTGGCAGGCCTTTTGTACTTGGTGTGAGCAGCACGGGGTCTGCCCTCTTCAGGCATCTATTGTACATATTCTTGTTTTTCTTCAGGCCAGCCTTCTACTGGCCTCTCCCCAAACACCTTGCGAAGACAGGTGGCAGCTATTTCATCGGTCCTCACCTGTGGCTCCTTGACCTCCTTGGCCCAGCACCCTCTTATTCGATGTTTTTTACGTGGCGCTGCGAATTTGTGTCCTCCTGTCATCCATCGCTACCCTACGTGGGACCTTTCACTTCTATTGAACTCTCTCACGGGGCGGCCGTACGAACCTCTTCGGGCGATGAGTCTACGTCTGCTATCGTGTAAGGTGGCCTTTTTAGTCGCCATAACTTCGGCTCGTCGGATTTCAGAAATCGCGGCCCTATCCACTCGCCCGGACCTTTGTGTGTTCCATTCAGACCGGGTAGTTCTCTGGTTGGATCCAACCTTCGTGCCTAAAGTCAACACAACATTTCACCGCTTGCAAGAGCTTATCCTGCCAAACTTCTGCCCGCATCCCGTTCATCCTCGGGAGCGCAAGTGGCATACGCTGGATGTTCGTCGGGCACTCCGGGTGTATCTGAAACGAACGGCTTCGATCCATCGGACTGAGGCCTTATTTGTCTCCTTCTTGCCGGTCTCCTTGGGATCTAAAGTGTCATCATCCACTATTGGTCGCTGGATTCGACAAACTATTGCGTCTGCCTATGACCTCTGGGCCTTGCCGAGGCCTCCTCGTATGATGGCGCATTCGACCTGCACTGCGGCTACCTCGGCGGCTTGGGCTACTCAGGCCTCCTTACTTGAGAACTGCAAAGCAGCTACTTGGACTTCTCCGTCTCCCTTTATCCATCATTATAAACTGGACAAGTTTGCTTCGGCGGATGCCGCATTTGGTCACCGGCTGTTACAGAGGGTCCTTCCAGGGGAGGTTTCTACGAGCCAGACTGCCCCCCCCCCATGTTTCGGGACTGTGAACTTGGGTACGTCCCATGCTGGCTGCTGTCTCCACCCACAATGGAGAAGGAGTGTTGGTCCTACCTGAGACGCACCTTCTCGTTGAGTGGAGACAGCAGCCAGACCCTCCCTTCTCCAGTCTAGTGGTTACTGGGTTTTTTTCGTATTTCTTTCACTTCCTTACATTTCTATGCTTCTCCCACACACAGAGTCTGTCCTTGGTATCCTTCGCCAAAAGCTGGATCTGCCCAGCAACATAGGCGGGACTTAAGATCTATGACAGACTCAGTCCTTCAATCTGAATGGACTGGGACAACCCATGCTGGCTGCTGTCTCCACCCAACGAGAAGGTGCATCTCAGGTAGGACCAACGCCCCTTCTGCTTAATAAAAGGTTCCTTTTGAAATATTACGTTTCAAGAGTTTTCACTTTCTCAAGTTAGGAGGAGGGGCAATCCTTACAGCCTCCTTTACTTATTCCTCTTCCAATTTTATACCCAGTAAGTAGCTATACAATTTCTTTATCAATGTTTCTTCTGTTCCTGTTAATATTTTATCTAATTCTATTAGTTCTTTATAAAAAACATGTAATTTAGCATCTTTTTCATATCTAGAATGTATCTGCACTTGTGAATACCATGATATATCGATCCCTTGTTCACTCATTTCTTGTTTAGTTTTGAGTTCCCCCTTTTCATTCAAAATATCTTTATATCTAACGATATTTCTCATATTAATAACATTTGGGTGAATCAATGCTTCCATTGTTGAAAGCCAAACTGGTATCCTTAAATAATGTTGTTGTTTTTTAATTTGATTTATATGCCGCCCTTCTCCAGAGATTCAGGGCAGCTTACAATGTGTTAAGCAATAGCCTTCATACTTTTGTATATTTTATACAAAGTCAGCTTATTGCCCCCACAATCTGAGTCCTCATTTTATCTACCTTAGAAAGGAAGGAAGGCTGAGTCAACCTCAAGCCTGGTGAGATTTGAACTTGCAGTAATTGCAGACAGCTGAATGTTAATTACAGTGCTTTAGTCTGCTACGTCACCAGGCTCTTTAATTTTCTCCCATACTAGCATTAATGCATTTTTTATATAATGTCTTTGAAAATATCCATATATCTTATTTTTCCCATACTACAAGAAAGCATGCCAACCCAATTGTAGATCATGCTCTTCCAAAGTCAGTAGTCTTGTATTCCTCAATACAATCCATTCTTCCATCCATGGTAGTACCGCTGCCTTGTAATACAATTCCCAATTTGGTAACCCAAAATCTCCTCTGCTTCTTACATCTTGCAACATTTTAAAACTAATTCTTGCTTTTTTCCCTTGCCAAATGTATTTATATATTATTTTGTTAAGTTCCTCAAAGGATTCCCCCCCCCCCCAATTTTATCAGAATTGTTTGGAATAAGTACAGTAATCTTGGCAAAATATTCATTTTAATTGTAGCTATTCTTCCTACCAATGATAGTTGTAGGTTTTTCCATTTTTCCAGATCCATTTGGATTTGCTTCAGCAGTTTATAGTAGTTATCTTCCTTGATCATTATACATCTTGCTATCAACTGAATCCCTAGATATTTAACTTTCTTTGCAATCTGAATATCTATTCTCCTCATTAACTCTTTTTTCTGCTTATCTGTTAGATTTTTAACTAGAATCTTAGTTTTCTCCTTATTTGTTTTCAGACCTGCCACTCTCCATATTCTTCTATTTTTTCTATTAGTTTAGGCCCTGTTTCTTGTGTTTCTTCCAAAATAAAAGCTAAGTCATCTGCAAACGCCTGTAATTTGTACTGTTTCTTTTTAATTTCCATGCCTTTTATCTCTATATCTTACCTAATGCTTCTATTTAATACTTCCAATGTCAATATAAATACTAGTGGTGACCAGGGTGAAATGCTTCAGAGTCTGCTACCGGTTCGCTTCACTACCGGTTTGCTGCGCGTGCACATGCACAGTCTGCATCAAATGTGCTCTTTCCACATACATGCACAGTGCATGCCAAATGTGCGCTTTGCGCACATGCACACCACAAGTACTACCGTGCAGCACTGAAAAGGGAAGATTAAGAAGCCTTTTCTAAGGTAAGTAGAACATTGGGGGTGGGGGGGGAAGCTGTGCCGCATCATTTAGATTTGCTAGAAAGCAGGATTTCCTGCTTTCTAACAAATATAAATCACGCGGCATAGCTGTTAGTCAGAAATAACTGGTTCATCTGAACCGGGAGCAATTTTTTTACTACCAGTTCACCCTAACTGGTAGCTTTTATTACTACTGGTTTGGGCGAACCGGTCCGAACCAGTAGCATTTCACCCCTGGTGGTGACAAGGGACATCCTTGTCTTGTATCTTTCTTAATGCTAACCTTCCCAGTCATGTCTCCATTTACCATCACTTTTGCAGTTTGTTGGTGATATATCGCCTTAATCATATTAACAAATCTCTCTCCAAAGCCTATCTCTTTTAGCTGTGCTAGCATAAATTGCCAATTCATGTTGTCAAGCGCTTTCTGTGCATCTAGGAAAACCAGTGCCATTTGTTTCTCCAGATGTGCTTCATAATACTCCAATGTATTTAAGATTGTTCTCATATTGTCTTTAATTTGTCTCTTAGGTAGAAAACCATTTTGGTCTGAATGTATAAATTGATTTAAAAATTGTTTTAGACTTTCTGTAATTATTGGAGCAAATATTTTGTAAGCTGCATTCAACAAAGATATCGGTCTATATTTTTTTATCTGTTGTAAGTCTGCATCTTCTTTTGGTAAGAGAGTAATATATGCTTCCATCCATGAATTTGGTACCTTTGCCTCTTAACAGAAGTTCACTGAATACTTCCAACATTGGAATACTTAAAATATCTTGCAAGTGTTTGCATAGTTCTACTGGAAGTCCACCCAGAGTCTTCCCATTCTTTTGTCTCTTGATTGCTTCTTTGATATATCATCAACATCATTGATATATGTTAATCTAATATTACTTTCACTGTTTCAGATATTTTAGGTAGTTCCGCTTTTTCTAGGTATTATTTTATTTTCCCTTTTGCAATTAACTCTTGGTCATATAAATTCTTATAATAATTTTGGATCACTTTCTTTTTATCCTCATTTTGATAGTGAATATTTCCTTCATTGTCCAATTGTTTGTGTATCAGTTTCTCTTTCTTTTTTCAATTTATGTGCCAACAATCTTCCTGGTTTATTTGCATTCTCAAAGAAGTTTTTTTTTGACACTTTTAATTTTCCATGCTAGTTCTCCTTTATCTATCAAGTTCAACTTATGCTTCGTTATGTCCATATGGTTCTTTATATATTTTTTTGTGTGGATCTTTTTGTAATTCTATCTCTAGTCTATTATATTCTTCATCTAACGTCTTTCGATTTTGTTTATTTTTGTTGTTGTTTTCCTCTGTATGTTATAGTTAATCCTTTAATATATGCCTTAGCTGTATCCCATACATATTGTAGTGATGTTTCTTCTTTTCTGACTTTTTAAAGAAAAAGTCTAGTTCTCTTTCTATAAATTGTATGAATTTTTTTTCTTTCAATATTTCTTGATTCATTGTCCATCTTGATTTTCTTTTTTGTTCCTTCCATACAGGTTTTATCAGATTGTGGTCCACCCAATTACTCATTTCTATACTTATTTCTTGTATATTGGCTTTTAGTTCCGCTGTCATCCATATCATGTCTATTCTTGACCAAGACATGTGTCTATTTGAATAAAGTGAGTATTGATTTTCCTTAGGATGTATCTCTTGCCATGCGTCCTAAATGACTAGTTCTTCCACCATTTTGAAAAAAGCTTAGGAAGTATCTTCCTTGTTTTTTTATTTGTCCTTCTAGTTTTATAGTCCATTTCCACATCCACAATTGCATTAAAAACCCCCAAAATACATATATTTTTATACTCTAATTCTACTATTTTTAATGAAGTTTTCCATAAAAGTCCTCCTGTAATATGGTGCATATATTACTACCAAAAGTATCTGTTTATTGTTCATCATTATCTCCACCATCAAGATTCTTCCTTCCTCATCCATAAAAGTTTGTTTAGCATTTATTGTTTCTTTTACATAAAGGGCTATTCCCCTCTTCTTTTGTTGTGGTAGAGAAGTATATAACTTCCCAATTTTAGGATATTTCAATACTTACTTTCTTTTTTAAAAAATAGTTTTTATTAGGTATTTTACATTTTTAAAATCAAAAACACAATAACAAAAGAAATACAAAAAGGAAAAAAAAGAACATGCACATACATCAAATGCTAAAATACAAAACTAACAACATTTATATATACAATTTTACAACTGTCTGCATCGACATTTGTCTTTATGTTTAAATTCCATCTTCTAATCCTTCTCTTATTTTTGTATGCCCATAATTAACATTTTTGTAAGCAGGATTGTTACATATATTTATATCCAGTGTATTAATACCAAATTTCAGTTTATATTCTTATTTCTTAATTTGATTTCTGTTTTCTAGCCAGGTATAAAACCTGTTCTACAGTTTGTAATAGTCCGAGACATCTCTTTCTTTGATCTCCATTGTTAATTTGTCCATTTCGGCACATTTGAGGATCTTTTTAATTATTATTTCTTCAGATGCTGTATTGGTCAGCTTCCACATTTGTGCAAAAGTAATTCTGGCCGCCGTTAGAATATGCAATGTAATATAGTACAGACTTTTTTCCATTTTTTAATCAATCATTTCTAGGAGGAACATTTCCGGTTTAAAATCCATCTTTTGGAGTGTAATCTCTTCCAACCACCTTTTAATTTTCTGCCAAAATTTGCTCACACTAGGGCACATCCACCACCTGTGGTAGTATGTCCATAATTTGTGGCCACATCGCCAACATTTGGGTGATAGGGTAGGGTATATTTTTGCCAATCTCACTGGTGCTAAATGCCATCTATAAAACATTTTATAGTTGTTTTCTTTATATGATACTGCCACAGTCAATTTATAATTTTTTCCCCACAATTTTTCCCACTTTTCCAATTCTATAGTATGTCCAAAATTCCTAGCCCAACTTATCATCATTTCTTTTACTGTCTCTTCTTCCAATTTGTATCTTAATAGGTAATAGATAATAACTTGTAATCATTTTTCTCCCCGATCCTAATATTATTTTATCTAATTTCAATTGTTTCTTATTTATGCTGAATTGTTTCTTATCTTTTTAAAATCTAGTTTGGATTTGGCCACCATGCCAAATTTATTCCTTGTTTTTTCAACTTTTTTATTGATTTTAATTCTCCTTTTGTGTCTAATACAACTGCGTAGCTCACCATTTTGTCTAGGTTTGTGGTATTTGGATGTATCATTGCTTCCATTGTAGACAACCAAACTGGGACCTTCATATAATGGTTCTTTTTAATTTTTTTCCATACTTTCAGTAGTGCATCCCTTAACTTGTGGCATTGAAAGTAAGTATGTGATTTGTGTTTCAAAAAGATCATGGCCTTCTATCATTAATATTAGCTTATTTTTTAGTTGTATCCAGTCTTTAAGCCATGTTAGGGATGCTGCTTGATAGTAGAGTTTCTATTCTGGTAAACCAAAACCTCCTTTTTTCCTACTGTCTTGCAATAATTTGAATTTGATACATGGTTTTTTCCCCGACCATATAAATTTCGATGTCAATTTATTTAATTGTTCAGATAATTTTTCCCCTAATTTTATTGGTACCATTTGGAATAAATATAGTAATTTGGGCAATATGTTCACTTTTATCGTTGAAATTCTGCCAATTAATGATATTGGTAATTTAGTCCAATTTTCCAAATCTTTTTGTATTTGTAATAGGAGTGCATCATAGTTATCCCTCTTTATGGTGGTACACCTTTCTGATAGCCAAATTCCTAAATATTTAATTTTCTTTGTTTTTGAGATTCCCAGTTCCTCCTCTAGTTGTTCACTCTGTCTGTTATTTAAATTCTTAGTCAATATTTTAGTATTGTCTTTATTCATTTTAAATCCTGCTACTGTGCCAAATTGGTTTATGTCTTGTAGTAAAGTAGGTCCAGATTCTAAAGGTTCCTCAATAATAAATGCTAAATTGTCTGTGAATGCTTGGACCTTATATTCTTGTGACTTAATTTTTAATCCCTTTATTTCCGAATTATCTCTTATTTGAGACATTAGTATCTCCACAGACAGAATGAATAACAGAGGAGACAGCGGGCAGCCCTGTCTTACTCCTTTAGTTATCCCAAAGCTTTCTGTTTGTTCCCCATTGATTATTATCTTTGCCTTCTGTATAGTGTATCTTCCTCTCCTCCTAACTTCTCCTTTCCAGCTGATTTTTAGTGGGTTGTGGTCTGCCCATGAATTAGTTTCAATTTCTATTTTCACAATATCTTTTCCTGTTTCTAGATCCATCCAAGCCATATCTATCCTGGACCATAATTTTGGGGGATAAAGAAGGTATATTGTTTTTTTTAGGGTTAATTTCTCTCCATATAGCTTTTAAGTTAAATTCCTGAGCCAATTCAAAGAATGCATATGGTAATATTTTCCTTTCATGATTTTTTTCCCTGGTTCTATAATCTTTTTTGGGGTCTACCACTGTGTTAAAGTCGCCTACTATGCATACTTTATCCATCTCTAATTCAATTAATTTTTTGTGTAATTTACTATAGTATTCTCTCTGATGTATGTTAGGTGTATAAATAACTACAATTAATATTCTTTTTTGTTGTATTGTGAGTTCAATCATTAGCGTCCTTCCCTCATTATCTGCATACATTTGTTTGGGATTTAACCTTTCCTTTAAATAAACTGCTATCCCTCTTTTTTTTTTTGTTTCTGCCAATGCTAGGAATATTTTTCCTATTTTAGGGGCTTCCAAAAAACCACTTTTTCCTTTTGGGATGTGCACTTCTTGTAGGCATATTATTTCCATATTCAATTTTTGGAGTTTAGTGATTATTTGTCTTCGTTTTATCAGTACGTTCAATCCATTTATGTTAATTGATATTAAATTCACCTCCTCTTCCATTAAATTTACTTATTTGTCCTTCCTGCTTCCTTTTTTTGTGTTACTTCCCTTTGCTGTCTTGTTCTTACTCCCTCTCTGTACTGAGTTCCAGTCTCTAAGTGCTCTCTTGACCCTCAGTTTGACTCATTTTCTTCTTGGCTCTTTGATTCTAATTCCTCTCTACTGTCTGGTTCTTCCCCAAAGTTTTGTTCAAAAAATACCTGAGCCTTTCTACCGTATCTACTCTAATTTTTTTGTGTTCCCAGGTTATCAGCATGTCTTCTGGTATTAACCATCGGAACATGATTCTATGGTTAATCCATTTGGCAGAGAGGAATTGATAATTTCTCCGTTGATCACGAATTCTTTTGGGTAATTGCTTTAGTGTTATGATTTCTTTCTCTTTATACATCAATTTATCTTGTCTTGTCTTTTTGTAAATTTCATCACGAATTGATTTCTTTGTGAACCTAATATGAATTCACGTGGTAGTCTGTGTTGTTTCGTATAATTTGTATAGATTCGATATACCTCATCAATACTGTTCCCTAATTCCTGTCTATCTATATGCAGGGGCTATGCTAGTAATTCCACCATGAGTTTATTTAGGTCCTCCTCTCTATTTTCCACATTTTGAAATCTTAAATAATGGGAGGATCTCTCTAGCTCAAGACGTAATACTGTCTCTTCCAACTCCTTTCTCTCCATTGCCCATCTCTCTTCCACAGCTTCTAGTTTCTTTTCAGTTCTTTCTACTTTGGCCTCTACTACTTTTATTTTTTGTTCATTATTTGCTATTGATTCCTGAATCTTTTCCATTCTGTCATCCAATTTCCTTATGTCTCTCTTCACCTCACACATATCCCCTTTCATTTCTCCATGGTTGTTATTCATCATTTCCTGCATTTTCTTCATGACCTCTTGAATCATGTTCAGAGAGGTCTGCATGTTTTGTACGGCTGCTGGTGTTCCTAATTTTTCAGTAGGTTGCATATCTGTTATTAATTTCTGCCCTACAGGTTAAGCCGTCACTGGAGTTGTCTTTTTTTACTGTTTTTGTGACAGTAGCTGTATTTGACATTTTAATTTTTTGAGAGTGACTATTCCACAATACCATATGTATCTAGGATATTACTCCAGACTATATCTGTACCTCTTTCTATCTCTGATCTTTCTTCCTAAACTTAAATCAATATATAATACAAGATTATCAGTAGACTCAGTTCACAGTTAATTTCAAGTCAATAATATCAAAAGGGGAGTAGATATATTTCGCATTGTTAGAATATTTAAATTATTAAACAATGTCTTTTAAAAAAGGAAAGAAAAGAGAAGGAAACAAGGAGAATCAACAAATATTAAAGAATAGAGGTAAATCACATTAAGTAAAAGAATTATTACTTAATTCTTAATAAGAATTATTAATTACTTATTAATTACTTAATAAGTAATATTTATTAAGTATTATTTATATTAAATCTTAACTATCAAGTTTCAGAGTTATATTAAATATTCAGTATGAAATACAAATCTCATAAAGAGATTACCAGTCAATATGCTTGATTTATTTAATATCTCCAATCACTGAATCTTCCTCCAATGCACCAGCGTTCTTTCTTCCACAGTCACAATCACAGTTCCCTTTTGTTCCCTCCTGTTCTCCCAGCTTAAAGATGGCAGTTTCCTCCATTTTGCCCAGTCACTGTCACTTCCTTGGAAGTGACAGTGGAAAATCAGGCAGGAGTTCCAATTCCCTGCACCGCACCAGCATGACGGTACCCTGGAAGTCCCAGGATATTCCAATACTTTCATTTTTTAAAATTTGATTTATATGCCACCCTTCTCTGGAGACTCAGGGCGACTTACAATGCGTTAAGCAATAGCCTTCATACTTTTTGTATATTTATACAAAGCTTATTGCCCCCACAAACTGGGTCCTCATTTAACCTACCTTAGAAAGGATGGAAGGCTGAGTCAACCTTGAGCCTGGTGAGATTCGAACTTACAGTAATTGCAGACAGCTGGTCTTAATCACTATGCTTTTAGTCTGCTGAGCTAAACCAGGCTCAATATGTTGTTTTTTAATGTGGACTTCTTGTAAACAAATTATATCTAATTTTAATTTTTCTAATTTATTAAAAGTCTTTTTCCTTTTTATTGCCCAATTCAGTTAATTTATGTTAATTGACATTAATTTAATTTCTCCTTCCATAGTTACTTGTAAATAGGTTTTGTTGTTCTAGTCATTCTTATCTCTCTCGGTTCTTTTGCCTTTACCCCGTCTCTTATTGCTATTTCCTCCTGCTCTCTTTCATCTTCTTTTTGCTGCATATCCTTCTCTTCTATAGCTTCTTCTCATCTTTTAACTTCTTCTTTTCCACTTATTCTCATTTCCTCTTGCGGTCCAAAGTATTTTTCGTAAAATTGTTCCACTTTTTCTATAGAATCCAATCTATGTCTTTGTTCCATCCAAGTCACCAGTATTCCCTCTGGAATCAGCCATCTAAAATTCACTCCATTCTTCATTAGTTGCCTTGTCAGGAATTGATATTCTTTCCTTATTTCTCTTACTCTCCTTGGAATCTGTTTTAGTACTACTATTTCCTTCCCTTTGTGTTTTATAGGCTCATCTTTTGCTCTTTGTAGAATCTCTGCCTTTATTGCTTTTTTTGGTAAATCTCACATGGACCTCTCTAGGAAGTCTGTGTCTCACCGCATATCTAGTATTTACTCTGAATAGCTCGTCAACATCTGCCAAGATTTTTTCTTTTTTTTTTATTGAAAAAGTTTTACAATTGTTATCACCCTCCCTCCCCCCTCCCTTCCCCCCACCCTCCCCAACCCCCCTTCCCCCCACCCCCCCCGACTTCCCAGAGCAGAATACAGAGTACTGCATATAACAATCATGAACTAAATTAATCTAACTTCAATTATAATAACAACTCCCCCATAGAACCATAACTCCGCTACAGATAATATACATATAAAGTTTACATTCATCCATAAGCAATTTGGTATTTCTTTGTCTGGTATTTGTTCTGAATATATTCAATCCATTTTGTCCACTCCGCTATATATCTTTCTTGAGTAGTATCCTTCAAATAAGCTGAAATCTTCGCCATTTCCGCCAAGTTTGTTACTTTCAGTATCCATTCATCAATAGTAGGCAAAAAGTCCTTCTTCCAATATTGCGCCACCAACAGTCTAGCTGCCGATATTAAGTTTAAGATCAATTTAGTCTCTATTGTAGTACAACCTGTTGTAATACCCAACAAAAATAATTGAGGAGTAAATTTCAGCCTTTTTTTTAAAACATTCTGTGTCACCCACCATATTTTTATCCAGAAAGCTTTAATTTTCTTACAAGACCACCAAATATGAAAATAAGTAGCATAATCACAATCACATCTCCAACATTTAGGTTGCACATTTGGATACATACATGATAATTTTTTAGGATCTAAATGCCATGTATAAAACATTTTGTAAAAATTTTCCCTCAAATTTTGTGCTTGTGTAAATTTAACATTTCTAACCCAAATCTTTTCCCACGTTTCCAACTTTACCGGTTCTTGAAAACTTTGTGCCCATTTTATCATACAGTCTTTTACCAATTCCGTTTCCAAATCTATTTCCAGCAAAACATTATATAACCTTTTAATATGCATTTGACTTTGGTCTCTAATCTGTTTTACCAAATTTTCCTCATATTGCATTAAACCAACTTTTTGATCTTCCCTCCATCTAGCTTATAATTGGCCATACTGAAACCATGTATAAATTATACCTTCTTCTTTCAATACATTTAAAGATTTCAACTGCAGTTTACCCCTTTCCATAAACAGGAGCTCTTTATAAGTAATCACCTCCTGTTTCTGCTCTGTACTTATATTCTCTATTGCATGTCTAGGGTTTGCCCAAATTGGAATTTTATAATTTAACTTATATTGATACTTTTTCCATACCCTCAATAAAGCATTTCTAAGTATATGACCTTTAAAAGCCTTGTCCACCTTTTTTTCATATAACAAATAAGCGTGCCATCCATATAATAAATCATAATCTTCTATATTTAAAGTTCTCTCTTCAGTTAAGTTAAACCAATCACTAATTAGTGTTAAAACAGCTGCTTCATAATACAATCTTAAATTTGGCATCTTAAGACCTCTCTCACATACATCCTGTATAATTTTCATTTTTATTCTTGGCTTTTTCCCATCCCAAATAAACATGTTAACCCCTTTTTGCCACTCCCTCAGGTTTCCATCTTTCTTAAGCACTGGTATCATTTGAAACAAAGATAAAAACCTAGGTAATACATTCATCTTTATTGCTGCTATCCTACCCAACAAAGTCAACTGAAGTTTTTTCCAAGTTTCCATTTCTCTCTGGATTTTTTGCCAGAGCACCTCATAATTGTTTTTGAAAAGTTTCGTATTTGAAGCTGCAATATAAATTCCAAGATATTTAACTTTTTTAACTACTTCAAATCCCGTTATTCTTCCTAATTCCTCACATTGAGATACAGACATATTTTTAGTTATCACTTTTGTTTTATGCTGATTTACCTTAAAACCAGACACCTTACCATATTGAGATAAAATATCCAACATAGATGTAGTTGATTCAATTGGTTGAGATAAAGTAATTACCAAATCATCCACAAACACCCTTAATCTGTAATCTTGTTGTCTAATTACAATTCCCTTTAGTTTATTCGAATCACGTATCCTATTCAACAGAACTTCTAAAGTCAAAATAAACAATAATGGAGACAGGGGGCAACCCTGTCTCGTTCCTTTCTCAATTTTAAAAGATTTTGTCAAACCTCCATTAATAACTATTTGTGCAGTTTGTTCCTGATATATTGCCCAAATTGATTGTATAAAATAATCTCCAAAATGCATTTTTTCTATTGTCTTAAACAAAAACTGCCAATTCAATCGATCAAATGCCTTCTCTGCATCCAGGAACACAAATGCTGCAGGAATTTGATTGTTTTTTTTCCAAATATTCCAATAAATTTACAACTTGCCTAACATTGTATTTTATTTATCTCCCTTGTATAAACCCTGACTGATCAGTATGAATTAATTGTTGCATCACTGGCATTAATCTGTTTGCTAATATCTTCGCAAAAATTTTATAATCAGTATTCAAGAGTGATATTGGCCTAAAATTTTCTGGTCTAACACAATTTTGGTCTTCTTTCGGAATCAATGAAACAAAGGCCGTTCTCCAAGATGGCGGAACTCCCCCCCAATTGAATTTTACTAAATAAAATTCTAAGCGGTTCTACCATTTCATCTTGTAACTTCTTATAATAAACAGCTGTTAATCCATCTGTCCCTGGAGTTTTACCTGATTTTAACTGTTTAATAGCTGCAACAATCTCCTCAGACGCTATTGGACAATTCAACCCTTCTCTCTGTTCCATTGTTAAATCAGGAATATTCTTGTCTTTTAGGTACTTATCTATGTTTATGTCTTGAATAAAATCCCCTGAATATAACTTTGAGTAAAATTCTAAAAAAGCATTTTTAATCATATCCTGTTGATATACTTCCTTACCTCTAAATTCAATCTTTTCAATAACTCTTGATCTTTGTTTTTTCCATAGAGTATAAGCCAACCATCTACCTGGTTTATTAGCATTGCAAAATGTATTATATTTGGCATATTGTAGGCTAGTCGCCACTTGGTCAGCCATAAGCATATTAAACTGCTGTCGCAATATATTAATTGTCTCCCTAATTTTACTGTCTCCTGGAGTAGCCACAAGTAATTGATCTTTCTTTTTAATTTCCTCCTCTATCTCCTTCCGTTTCTGTTGTTGTTTCACCCTATATTTATTGTTCATATGTATTAAAACTCCCCTCATATAAGCCTTACTGGCATCCCATACCATTTCCATAGATGTACCTTTATCCATATTATTAATAAAAAATTCTTTCATTTGTTTTCTAAGTTCATTCACATTCTCTTCATATCTAAATAAATTCTCATTTAATCTCCAAGATCTCCTTTCTCCGCTTTCCTGTTCTAATTCCACCCAAACTGGACTATGATCTGTTAAGGTTCTTGGATATATATTCACCTTCTTCACCCTGGAAAGAAAATCATTTGTAGTTAATATAAAATCGATTCTAGAAAAAGATTGATGTCTATCAGAGAAAAAAGTAAAATCTGCATCATCCGCATTCCGTATTCTCCAAATATCTCTTAATTCCATATTTTCCATCATTTCAAAAAAGGATTTGGGTAATTTAGAGCGTACTGATATTGTAGACAGACTTCTTTTATCTTTCCTAATATCAATCACGCCATTCCAGTCTCCCATCATTAAAAAAGATCTATAGTCCCATTGTAATATCTTGTTATGCAAAAATTTATAAAATTTGTCCTGTTGTTGATTAGGAGCATATATTCCAACTAAAAGCATTTTTCCATTCTGAGTCAAAATTCAATTGCAATATATCTGCCTTGAGTATCTGCTTCAATTAAGCTAGCTGGTATGCCCTTCTTGACATATATAACAAGGCCATTTTTCTTTTCAGTTGTTGAAGCAATAAAATGAGAACCTAATCTTGAATTTATCAAATATTTTTGATCTAAAGTTCTAATATGCGTTTCTTGCAAGCAAATAACATCATTCTTAAATTGTTTCAAATAATGAAATATCTTTTTTATTTTTTGTGGTGAATTTAAGCCATTAACATTCCAAGATAGAAATTTAGTTGCCATCTTTGGCCCCTTGAAGCTTAGTGAGCATGCCCTGAAGTTCTTTTTCAATCTTACTCTTGGGCCTTGCTCCTCCCACTGCTTCTGTTTTTTTAACACTTTGAGCTACTACTTGAGACTGTTGTTCCCTCCGTTTTTCTTGAAGTCTATAAGTTGCTCGTGTCAATCGCTGATCTCCTGGATCCTCCAATAGTTTAAGTGGACCTACTTGCCCAGCTTGGGTTAAGTCCTCCTCCAGCCACAACTTCTGCATAAGTTTGAGCCTGCTTTCCTTCTATCTCTTGTTGAGAAATCTCCTTCTTTTTTTCCCCCTTTCTACCTTCTCCAGATAAGGGTGGGTGTCCAGCCTTTAAAATATCAGCATAAAAATCCTTTGCCTTCCAAGATGAATTCAAACGATATCTCTCACCTCCATAATTCACTATTAAACCAATTGGAACATCCCATCTATATTGAATTTGTCGATTCCTCAACTCATTGACCAAAAATCCAAAGTCTTTTCTATCTCTCAGCATCTTTGAAGGAATTTCTTTCAAAACAATTATTTCTTTTCCATCTGCTTGAAGTTTATTTTTGTATGAGGCTTGTAAGACGTCATTTCTAATCCTCCTAGATGTGAAGTAAATCACAACATCTCTTGGTAATTGTCTTTGTCTTGCAACCCAGGAATTAACCCGGTAAATCTTGTCAATCTGAATTGCAATGTGGTCTGGTCTCTCTTCAATTATCACAGATAGGGCTTCAGCACAAATATCTCTTAAATTCTCTCCAGCATTTTCTTTCAGCCCTCTCAACCTCAAGGCAAACCTCATTGATCTGTATTGCATCATAATTAACTCCTCATCCACCTTTTCTGTTTTGGCCCCTATCTCTCCAACTTTATTTTCCAGATTCAAATTAGCCTCATTGAGTTCTTCTACTCTATCCTCCAATTCAACAATGGATTTTGACAATCCTGAAACAGCTGCAATAATATCTTCTCTTATTTCATCATGTTTTTGTTCCACAACATCTTTAATTGCTTTTATTTCTTCTGCAAACTCTTTAAGTTTTCCATCTATAATTGTTGTCTGATCATTCATGGCTGCAGTCTGACTAAGCATAGCTTCCCTTATAAACTCCTTAAGATCTTTCAAGGAGGTCTCCTGACTCTGTGATTCCACTGGATGCTGTACTTTTTGTATCACTACTGGAGAACCTCCTCCCCCCCTTGGGAGCCACTGTTTTAACTTGTTTAGCAGCCATCTTTAACCAACGGAAAAAAAGAAAAAAAAAAGAAAAATCCTTTTCTTATTCTTTTAAACTTGCCAAAGCCTCTTTTACTTTCAGTAATTTGTAATTTGTCAAATAAAAAAAGAGTCTCTCTTCCATTTCAACAAGTCCACTATCCGGCAGCTGTATCTTTAAAAGCGCAATTCACAAACGGCAAGAGGCACTTTCATTTCCACTTTCACTTTCACAGCCAGTTCAAAAGCGCCATCTTTAAGCCTCCATTCACAAAGTTTCCATTCACAACAAAGCAACCTCGGAGCTAGGGATAAATACTTGCAAATACTTGTCTCTCTGGTTCCGCTCCGTCTGCTGCTGTCATCAATTAGTTACTTTTGAAAGCAGAGTCGGTCGCGACGTCTGGCTCTGCAATTTACAGAGTTGTCCTGGATTCGGAGCTTCAGCAGGCGAAGAGGGGGGCTCTCACCCTCCAAGCCCCTGGAATTAATCCAGGGACTTTCGGGGAGCTCTACCCACGCCCACCGGCTCTCCTCACCTTCTTCTCCCGAGGGTGAGGATTAGAAGCCGTCAGACAGCTGGTACGCGCTGTCAAAACGGCTTTACGAAATCGCGGGGCTGGCGGTCTAAGAAAGACCGTCCACAATGATGGCGGTGCCAACCGGAAGTGCCAAGATTTTTTCTTTGTCCACCTCTAGGGTGTCTGCCAGCAACTCTGCCATCGTCTCTACTAGATTTTCTCCTTTTTCTTCCTCCATATTCTGGAACCTCAGATAATAATCAGCCCTGTCCATTTCTAGTGATATTATTGTTCTTTATTTTTGTCTGCTAGTGTAAGTCTGTTACCAACTTCATCCACTTTTTTCTCCGTTTGTTCCACTTTTTCTTCTACTTTCTGTATACATTGTTCATTACTTGCAATCATTTGTTGAACATTCTCTAATTTGTCCTCTACTTTCTCTAATTTGTTTTCTACTTTCCCTCTTTTTTCTTTTAAGTCATTGTGCAGTGCTTGGATCAACCCTTTTAATTCTAACTGCGTCGCATTGGCCTTCTCTTGTTGTAACAAAGCATCCAAGGTCCTTTATCCAGTTGGGCTTGAGGCTGCTGACAATGACACCAAAGATGGTGTTGATGGTGTTTTCCTCATTTTGAGTTGTTTTAGTATTTGTAATCCACAAGGAAAGGAAATTGTAATTGTCCGTTCTAATCCGAGGCTAAGAAAAGGAAAAAAAAACAGAAAAAGAACAAAGGACAAAGGACAAAAGAAAGCTGCTGGCCCTTCTGAGGCTTTGCAGGAGGAAGGCTGAACTATGCAAGCAGAAATCCTGTGTACAGAGACTGAAGTCTGCTGGCAAATTTTCTAGGGGTACTTCCAATGTGAGCTGCAGAATATGTCCTGTGCCTTCAGGATTCAGAGTTCAAACTGTCCTTTTAATTATTCGCTTGCTTGTATGTATATTATGGTGGACCTTTTCTTATCAGAACTAAAAATAATATTTCTGCAGCTATAACTTCTTAAAAATCACTCTGTATTTTCAAAGGCTGCACATCGATTCCTTGCTACATTGAAAGACAAGCTCTGCAGTCGTGCCTCTCCATTCATGCCATCATTCTATTCACCATCAGGAGAAAGAGGTTGCTGGACCAGTTTCTGTACACTAATGGCATGCATAGGTGTCTTGATATACTTGCATTCAGTCTTACGTGATGCAAATATTTTAATTTATAAACCACCTCTCCAAAAAGATAACCAGCACAGTGATAAACCTAGCTTCTTTCACATCCACAGCCAAACTGCTTAAGGAAACATAGAGTTGGTGAGCAGACAGGTGGGGCTGTCCAGCATCAGCTTTGCCAGATCAGTCAAAGAGCAGTTAATTGCTGGCCTCTAAAGACTCCTCCACCATCCTCCATATGACCTCGTAGGGTGTTCTGGCTGTGATAGTAAAGAATATATTAGTTTCAGGTTAATTCCACTTTAACTGGTTTCACTAAAGTAGCAAACTGGCAATGAGATGGACATTATGTTGGGAAGAATGTATGCTTAGCAAATGATTAGTGGGTTATCTTCCTCTGTCAAGCAGGACCATGTAGAAAAGTCTTTTGATACAGTGTAGCTGGCTATTATCTAATAAAAGCACTTTATCAAGAATTGGAATCTATGTTACATATGAAAGGAGAACATAATAAAAAATCCAATTGATCAGGGGTGGGTTCTACTTACCTTTACTACCGGTTTGCAGTGGGGCCGTGCGTGTGCATGTGCGAAGCGAGCGCACACACACGCTCTTCTGTGCATGCGCATAAGCGTTTTGATGATGTCGGGGTCAGTGGGCGGAGCCTCCCACCGGTTTTACTACCGGTTCTATAGAACCAGTGCAAACCAGGGGCAACCCACCACTGCAATTAATGCTTTGGTGTGTTTTTCCATAATCATCTTGCCACAGTAATTTGTGTCACAATCTACCTTGGTCAGCAGAAATCTTGCTCTTAAGGAAAATATTAAAGTATCTATGAGAGCAGGTTTGTCATATACTGCATTTCACCTTGGAGGTGTAGATTTGGCTACCGTGTTTCCCAAAAAATAAGACCCTGTCTTATTTTTTTTGAACCCTGAAATAAGCGCTTGGTCTTATTGCCATGTGCTCAAAAGCCCGATTGGGTTTATTATCAGGGGAAGTCGTATTTTGAGGGAAACATGGTATTTGGCTACCCTTATTTTTCTTTGCATGCTATAATTGCTTGGCATCAGGGTCCATAGAGCAAGGAGAACTATTATAAACATTACATTCATTACAGGCAGAAAAAAACAACAATGCAGCATTGTGATGTATCCATATAGCCTTTACCTAATCCTTCATTCAGTAGTAAAATGGCCCCCTTTGAAGTCAGAGTTTCCCTGTATGTATGTATACAAAAGGTTTGCTAGTGCAGGACTTTATTTAGACTGGATCAGTTATTTATGCATGGAGAATAGTCATTACTCTAGCACTCTACATTTGAACAAAAGCAGGAGTTTTGTTCAAATGTAGAGTGCTACATTGTACAAAAGGTGGTTCATGTTTTTTTCTAGTTGGACAAATGTAGTCATTGGGGAGTGAGATTGACAATAGTTATCCCCATGTGCATCATATTAATGGTCTAAATGAGAGTAACGAGTCCTAATTATTTTAGTTCTGTTTTACTTAACTGTCAAATAATGCTAGGAAAATGATCACAGCAATTATTTTGCCTGTGTATGTCTCATTGTCAAACTAAATTTTCATTAATATTCATTGAAATTTAATTGAGAATATGATCAAACAGCAAGTCAATACTTTCTGTTCTTAACAGCAATTTGTTAATTTGCTGGTGCTTTTGATCATGATTTGTGATAATTCTGCCCCAGATACTGGAATAATTATGTGTGTGTAGCACAACATGATTAACATGCAATAATAATATGAATAAGGTCAGTGCTTATTCAGTAGCAAAAAAAGTGAAAAATAAATCAAAATGTTCACTGCTTATTATCAAACTGTTGTATTATAAATTATACTAAATGGCATAACAAATGAAAAGCACAACTGACTGCATCCATTTGATGCAGAAATAGTTTATTTTTCTATTTGTTATTGCTAAGTATTCACTAGATAACAGTTACTTTTTGCCACTATTTTGAATGTTGCTTGAAACAAATGTGATTGTAACCATTGAGTTATATCAGGAGCAGGTTTTAAATGTACTTTGTTTAAAAAAAAAATCCAAATATACAAAATACATGAACAAGTTCTTGCTACACAGTGTCAGCATTAGAACAGAGTGTCAGGGTTGGGTGCCAGCTGGGAGGAGAGGAACCGCAACAGTTTGTTGGGCGATTCTCCCCTTGTCTGATGCTTCCTTGGGGTTCTCCTTCCCCGGGATCCCGATGGGGTCCTGAGCTGAGGGACTGGGGCTGGGGCCAGGCACTCAGATGCTTGGTGACTGTGTTGGCCACATCGGAAGCTCTTAACAGTCCCTGGCAGTGCCAGTTGCGGTGCTTCAGCCAGCTTTGCAGGGGCTCAGTGAACCAGGGTTCTCTTGGCTGGCTTCTCTGGGGTAGACTTGTAATGTCTACCCCAGAGTCCATCTCTAAGTCCATTGCCATGGCCAAATTTACCAGTCCTATATACGGTCCAGAACTCCCCTAATGCCGCAAGCCTGCCTGAGGTCTTGATCCAGGGCCTCTTTGAAGTGGTAGATGAGAAGGCGTTCTGGCCAGTCTCTCGGTTTTCCAGCCAGCCTCAAGAGCTCCCAGACAAAATCCTTTGGGGGTCAGCCAGCTTGTTTCAGGGTTTTGATCTGAGCTTTGGCCTCCTGTGGTGGGCCATGTCTTCAAACTGGACCTGGAGTAGCTGCACAATGTCGTCAGCATCTTCTAGCTCTGGGACTCCTTCATCATGTAGCTGGGCTATCCAATCTGCTGCATCATTCATGTTGTCTACAATCGCCGAGACTATGTCTCAATTGGTCTGATGTTGGTCTCCATAATGGTAAATATGGGACCAAATCCAGTTGAGGAAATAGGCCAGCTACCCTGGGGTTCCGTCAAATGTCACTCTGAACCATGGGGGAGGGGCAACTGGCTGTGCAGGCTGTGGGGCCAGGGCCAGTGGTTGGACTGGATACTGCACCCACCCCTGGCCAGGGTAGAAGGCCCAGCCAGGGGGGATTTGGTCAGCAGGAGGCAACCTGACAGGTTGGTGAGGGGGGGGTGTTGAGTCTCGGCAGCCCCAACGGTCCTCCCTGCAATCCCGGGCTGGATTGGCCTAGTGGCCCTTGCTGTTGTGCCACGGCAGCTCCTGCCTGAGCTGTCATCCCGGTAGACAGGGTCCGACAGGGAAGGCTGAGGCACAATCCACTTTGTGCTGAGTGAAATGAAGCTGATGCTCCACTCTGAACGGTCGCTGCTCCTGGGCGCAGAAAGGTGAACGTGGGTTGAGCCAGAACCCAGCCGGGTTGGCCGGTCGGGGGAGGTTGTGTGATGCTACCCATGCTGAGTTGGTCAAACCGCTCTGGAAGATCCGCTAGCAACTGGCTCCGCGACAGTGACGGGAGACCCCACTCCCGGGAATCACTGGGCTCAGGAGGTCTTGCTGCTCTCCATTCAGAGGCATGGGCCTGCTGCACTCTACTTGTTCCCATCTGAGGTTCACTCAAGACCCCAGAGAGCAGCCCACTAACCTGGGTTGAGGTTTTAAAGCAGATTCAGGTTAATGTCAGGGTTCCAAGTAACACCCACAACAGAATAAGACTCGGAGGCCAGCAGTTCCTCAAAGTTCCATTTTATTAGAGATGTCATATTGGCACATCTGGGAAAACCCGAATCTGAAAGCACCCCGGGTTTTCCCCAACCAAAGGAAAGTCAAATCCCTTCCCCTGCATCCACAAGTCCATACCTCTCCAGGTACAGGCTGAACGTCCTTGACTCCCAGAGAAAAGAATGTTATTTTGGCTATCTATTTCTACCCACTCCATGCAAGCCCCCTCCTACTTTCCCCCAGCAGCACTAAATGTGGCAGCCCTGAAGATCCAAAGAGAAAGATGGCCTCCAGGGCTGACACAGAGAATATTTCATCTGTGTGCTTGATAAATAGCCTGTTGCTAAAAGCTCTGTCTGAAATATCTCATGATATATAGGCATGTCTTCCTGATAAATGCTAATGTTAGCACGAGCATGATAGTGATTCATCAGGTTTCTCAAGAATATGCTCAGCTGAGACATAGTGAATTCATAAGGATCCACTTTTGGAGGATCCTTATGGATTAAGGAACCATGACTGTTTACTCTCTATCTTAAAAGCTGATTGAAAATTATTTGTAGTTTCCAATTATTATTATTTTTTACATTTTTAGGTGAAATGAAATTTTTATTATTAAAAATTCAAAAATTTTGTATTATACTTCTGCTATTGAGTCTAATCAATAAATAGAACAATGACAGTGACAGTTTGTGGAAAACAAAAACCATGACTGTGTTAAAATGATACTATTGTTCCTGATCTCCTAAAATTCAACATAATTAATAGTATTTTTTTTTAAAATGACAAAAAGCCTGCCAATTATAGCTTTACTAAATAAACATGGAAATTTAAAATGTTGGTCCTTCTTAAAATTCTATTCTTAGTCTTAAGTGTTATTAATTTGCATTTGTAGTTTCATATGCTACTTTGAAGTGGCACAATAAAAAAACATGGTAGATCTCAAATGGCTTTTTAAAGACTTTTCTTCAGAAGGCTATCAAAAGAAAAGTACTCAATTGTATCCAACAGATATACATTATGTGTATATTACGTATATTGCTTTCTCTCTCATACACATACACAGATGTATACATCTGCAGTTATATCTAGTATTTTCAGTGCAGAATATACTGCAGTTATTTTTCTGTAATTACTCAAGATTCAGTCTCCTTAGAACTTCAATGTACTTATTGCATGTTATGAGTTCAAATAATTCATTAAACCTTACCAGAGCATTATCTCTTTAATCTACATGTATCCACATAGTTGACTTTCATACTATTGTTGGTGCAATCATGTATTTACTTCCTGAAGCAATGACAAATGGTTCCATTCACTTGGACCCTCATTTTTCAAAGTTTTCTTTCATCATTCAGTAATTATCTTTCATCATTCAGAAATCCTTCATCAGTTTCTCATAGATGGTCATTGAAACTTAAATCTTTTTGTGCTTATTGAAATTCTCTTTCTCTTCCAAAAGATTCTTATTTAGTGGAAAATCTGAATTGTAACTGGGTAAACAGCAATTTATTTCTGAAAAATCCTGACACAGAACACGGAGTATCTATTGATATAGGTAATACTTTTAAGATGTATATTTTCCCCTTTGTAAAATAATCACCAGCTGAGATATCAGTAAAATTAGGAAATATAGATGGCAAGTAAAAGAAGTCTAATAAATTGTAAAGTGAAGGAATGCTGATCTTAGAACTATCAACAATAAATGTATTGTATGCTCTCGATGGCGGCAAAGATTTAGATTTTACTGCCTCTTTTTGCTGCCATCTAGTGATCATCCACATATTTACAGCCAAACCTGAGCCAAGCTGAGAAAAAAAACATCTCAGGAGTAAATGTTTGCTTGGCAGCAGAAAGCTTTTAAAGACATCTTTCTTTTAAAAATTCCCAGCCTACACTGAGGTTCTAATGAAGATCATGCTTAAAAGCTACCAGTCTCAGGCCTTGGCTGAAAATAGTGCCTTACACAATATTTAATTCCTTGACATTGCTATAGTCCCGATTTTATCTTTGTTGATTTTCAAATTGTCTGTGAATACTGCTTTTGGAAATAGACTGCTGTTTCCTAGATAATCTGTTTCAATCTTTGAAAAAAAAAACCCATGGACTAATTATCCATTTTGCAAATGATTGACTTTTCCTGCATATTTGCTCTAAATAGCCCAGTGGTGGGTTTCTATCGGTTTGCCCCGGTTCAGGTGAACCAATAATGGCAGTGGCGGGAGGCTCCGGCCACCTGCCCAGACATCATCACGGATGCTCTACGCATGAGCAGAAGGTTCTGCACATGCACAGAAGCGCCGTGCGCAAGCTCACAGTTCCAAACCAGTAGTGGAGGTACGTGGAACCCACTACTGAAATAGCCACTCCCTTGGCAGAATGCTTGCAGACTTATTTCCTGCTCTTTGCATATCTCCCATTTTTATCTTAATGTTCCAATTTTATATGGACTGATTTTTCACTCTTTGTCCCATTGCAGCTGGTATGAATTAAATCATCTAACACCTTCATGGTTGTGATTTGATGCTTAAATCTGATATTGATTTTGTTCCCCTACACAAACACAACTAATCTTTATATTTAGATGAATATTTAGTCTTGAAAATTGAAAAATTAATTTCCATATTTTCTGTATAATCTTTTAACCTTATTTTTTAAAGGGGGAAAATCTGTTTTTTAATTCTTGTACACTTGATTATATTGCCCTCTTGTCATTTCAGTTGTCTTGAACTCTGCAATGCATTAGAAGATGGTTTCCAAATACTTTAATCAAGTATATATATTTGGACAGCAAAATATTTATCTTAAATGCAGTGTCAGCATTTCAGAATGTATTGCTAATCAGCAGAATTTTCTTTTATTTTCTCTTATAATCTTACAGGTTGCTTCATATATGCTGTATTAGCATGAATAAATTAGCATTATTTTAAGATGGATCTTCTAGAACCAAGCTAAAATAACTGCTTGTTTCAATTCTTCTGTTTTAATAGCTTTTGGGAACAATTTGACCTGCTTTGTTCCTTTTGTCTTATTATATAATTTAGTACAATATATTTAGAGAGAAGATTCCTTAGCAACAGGTGTTTTTTCTAATTTACATGCTATATATCAGATAAAGTTTTCCCTGTCAGTTCCAACTGGTGCCAATATTTTGAGATCTATAACGATACATTTACCCACATACTTACAAGCATGTAAATTAAGATTGAGATAATGTATTTTTATAACAGATGTTATTCACAATTAATGTCAGAAGTAATTTTAATTGGTGGTATGTCTATTGCTGGTCGATGACCGTAATAAAGTTTTATTCTATTCCCTGTCAGTTGTGTCCAACTCTAGGCATGATGCTCATCTCTGTTTCTTGGCTGAGGGAGCCAGCATTGTCCGAAGACAATTTCTTTAGTCATATGGCCAGCATGCTTACCCTGTTGCATGGAGCTCAGATCTCAAACCCCGGCTGTCAGTTCTCCATCTGGCAAGCTTAGCATTTTTAACCAGGGATATCAGTTATTTTAGTTCCCAAATAAAGATTAAGCACCAGTCTAAATTCTCTGTACATTGTACATAGCACAATTGATCATATTTATGAAATGAATAGGGGAAATGTTTCAGAATTTGAAGCACAGAATTTCTCTGTGATTCACAGGGAAGCAGACTTAGCAAGAGTATTTAGACCTACCTTTTTCAGGATTCTGCAGAAAGCTGAACAAATGCTGTTGCTTTTTTAAGGAGTCTGTTTCTTAAAATTAAGATGATCTTAAATTTAAAATCTGTCCCTTTCCCACCCATATTCATGGCTGGTGCTTTGTGGCATTAGAAAAACACTAAATGGGATGTGGTGCTGCTAGAATGGAAGACTGACAGGTTCCTAAAGCATCCTAAAGTTCCACCTTGATCCATTTTGTAGCTTTATGTGTTTCATTTTTACCTCTTTTTCTTCTTTCTGACTGCTGACTTTATTCAGTTTCATTTGATTCTGAACTGGCGAAATGATCATCTGACCTAAAATTCATTTCCTTCTTATTGTCTTTAACAAAAGAAGCAAAATTTCCACCCACACACTGGTAGATTGCCAGCAACTTTTTAGATATATTAGAATTTTATGATGCAACCAACCAGACTGTGAAATTGCTCTCCAAACATTTCAGCTGAGGACAAATCTAACTGAATGTAGTGATTTCATTTTTGGGTAAAGATCTATATAATTGATTATAACTTTAAGTACATGAAAAGAGTAGTTCATAAATTACTACATGCCTTTTACATTATAAATTAAATCTCATTCCAAGGACATTATTATTTTTGTTATCTTGTGAAAATTGATTTGCCTTGTCCAGCTAGTAGACCAGACAATACAACTTTTCCAAAGTTATGTAGGAATATTTAGGATCGCATTGCAACTGCACAATTAAAACAAGCTTTCAAAAATCAAATGTGCATTTCTCCAGAAATGTATCTCTATTAGGAATTAAAATATGTATTGGAGATACATATATTCCAGAATAATGTCTTCAGAAAGAAAAATACTGAAGCTGTTTTGATTGTAATCAAAAGTTGTATTTTTCATCATAAAAAAGTTTCACATATTCACTGTGTCTACAGAATTTGTTCATTTTATTACACTATAGGTCAATTCTAGTTTTATTTGTTTTATGCAAAACTCATGGCTAAGCGTATCATACAACACAGAAGGAGGGCCTTATTCAGTTCTGTTATTGTACATATAATTAAAAAACAACAAATACAGAAAAAAATCTTCTCTATTTGACAGCAAATAGAAGTTCTTAAGAAATCACTTATAAAGTCTTAGAAAACTGTTTGGTTGGTATAGAACTTCCAAAGGTGTTTCCTTTGTAAAAAAAAATACTACATCAGTAAATATTTGTATTTGTAACCACCATTTGTAATCACTAAGTTTCCATAAAGAATCCTTTTTCACCTTTTAACTGAGCACAATAGAAGAGAGTCTTGATACTGCCACCTAAAAGCAACAAGTCCAATAACCTTAACTTTCATGGCATGTTTGTTGGAACCTCTACAACTGTGGCCTGCATTTCGAGGACTGTGCTTTTCTCTTTATCAGCATCCCAATAATTGATTAAAGGAGAATAAAGTTCACTGAAAGAAAAGGATTGTTTCTTCACATAATTCCTGAAAAATCTGTGTTCTGCATCACAGTTCATTTCATGACAGATGCAACTAAGGAGAGCAGCAACACAAGAGAATCCTAAAAGAAAACCAAGGCAGAAAAGAACTGTAGTGCTGTTGATGCTGTTCTTCTCACAATTTCTCATTGCCGGATCCAATTCTTTTGTTGTAACATTGATGCACTGTCTTGCATTCTGAAGCCGGATAGTGGGGATGTCTATACAAATTTTATATTCCATTGATGAGGTGAGATGAGTAAAATTATAGACCTTTCGGTGTGATGGAATTCGAACTCTCTGAGAGGTCAAGGAGTTTCCATCTTTTGGAAAGGCAGTCCACCTAATGTTAGATTTCACAATTTTAGAATTTGTTTTCCAGGATACTAATATGGAATTGTAGCGTACATCTTCTACTATTATAGAGAAAGATTTGTGATTCTCCTGGAGAAAAGAACCATCCACATTTATCATAATGGATTTTAAATCTGCACCTACTAAATTAGTTGCTATACATGTGTGTAGGCCACTTTCTTTTTGTGTTATATTACTGATCTCTAATGTTCCTTCTGAATGTACATAATATTTAAGAGAAACAGTATTGGGTAAAAGCTTATGTCCTGATGGGGTAATCCAATATACTTCAGGTTCTGGAACAGCAGTAGCTCGACAATGTAAGGAAACATAGCTACCTGTTTCTAAATTTAAATTTACAGGAAAACTTTCTGGGGCTATCAGTGGAAGACAAATTTCCATCATCTCCCTGAAATGAACCATCCTGACATTCTGGCCTTGGAATTCAGGAGGATCTACACAAAATAGTGACTCTGGCTCCATGAATCTGATGCTCGTTTTATTCATATTAATCCATCGAATGACACAATCACAACGCATTGGATTGTTGTGTATGCTAATTTCCTTGAGATTGGGCAAAGATTCAATTGTACTGTGATACAGTGCACTCAGTGCATTGCTATTGAGCATGAGTGATTCCAGCTGTGGAAGGTGATAGAATGCATTAGGGTGTATATATGATAATCTTGGATTATTGGTTGCTTCTATTTTCCTTAAATCTGGCAAATTTTCAACAGCGAGGTTATCTATAGATATCAGTTCAGGCATGTTATTAATTCCCAATTCTTTCAGGTGTATCATGTTGCTAAAATCCCCTCTTTGTATTCTGTTAATGGGGTTTTTGTTTAGATCCAAAAATTTAAGATTTGTAGCCTTTTGAAGGGCTTTGTGGGGCACTGTAATTAATCTGTTGTCATAAAAAGAGATGCTTTCTAAATTGCCAAGACCAGCCAACGCATTATCTGGTATTTCTCTGAGATTTATGCCTGCTAAAACCAGGCTCCTCAGATTTATAAGAGGTTTAAAGTTCATATCTTCAATTCTGCTTATTGGATTTTCTCCAATCATAAGAACCTCCAGATTAGGAATAGCTTCAAACCATTTGCTGTTAATTATTTGCAGATTGTTTGAATTGAGGTGAAGCCTAAGAAGGTTATCAAGGCCTGTGAAAGCCTCTGATGCAATTGTAGAAAGTAGATTGTGATTAATGTAAAGCTCTTGGAGATTATTAAGTCCAAAGAAACATCTGTCAGGCAATTCTATAAGTTTGTTTTCCTCCAGATATACAGAAAGAAGTTGAGTTATCTTCTGAAGTTCGATAGTAGCCACTGTGGATAAACTGTTCTGGGATAAATCCAAACCAGTAAGGTTTACAGGAAATTCTCGAGGGTATTCAATTTTTTTAATACAGTTTGCTTGTAGAAGTAGTACCTGTGTATTAACAGGCAGTTGAGGTGGAAAAGTAGAAAGGCCTACATCATTGCAGTCTACTGTTGATGCCTCCATGTATATTGACCTAGGAGTAAACCATGGTCGTATCTCGCAGGAACATGACTGAGGGCAGTCTGTTTTCTTATTCAGAGCTTGTATTGGAACGGTGATAGTTAGGCCAAGTAGAAAGTAAATTTTGACTGACATGTCCTTCATCTTAGCTCCAGATTTCAGAAAATCAATTGTACAGTTTTTATGTACAGCAAGGGTTGGTTATTTGATAAGACAGTCACTTGAATTTGTTAAATAGTACATGCTGCAGAAACTCAATGTTCCTTTGCTTTTTGGAAATGCACTGCATCTTTATAATCACTATGTCTCAATTTAAAAGGCATTTTTGGAAAATGATGTTACATCACATGGATAGATTCTTTAAACCAAATATATCCAGACAAAGATATCAAAGGAAGTAGCTTGTTTATATAACTGGAATCATTTTAAATTCCATTACATCTTTTTTCATTTTTGTTTGTTTGGAGAAAATAACCTACAGAGAAAAAGAGAAAATAATTAATACTATCAATGAATATAGCAACGAAGGTTTATGTATTATTATTTATTTAAAATTATAGCATGTTGTGTTTTGTTTATGTTAAAAGGTTGTTAGCCTAATAATAATTTATATTCTTATAACTATCTAATGTCAACTAGCAAAGCTTTCAAGTTGCCATAAGCGGGGGGTGGGTGGGTGGGTGGGTGGGTGAGAGAACTGACGGAGCTGCTTGATTGCCCTAACTGAAAGTACATTCCACAAATGCCTCTATAGATTTTGTCTTAGGTTACTGGAGGAAGCAGGAGGGGTATGGGTTCCACATCCTGCCAATGTGGTCAATTGGAGAATGTGATTTATGACATGGCCAGGGAGGAGGGGGGAGACAGGGTCATGGGGGACTGTAAATCTATGTTACGTCAGTTCTGACTGCATCAGATTATTGCCGGAATGGTGCTTTTAATAAATGACTGTATTTCTTTTGAAGTTTGGCTCATGGCTCATGAATTAATTAGGGCATCTTTTGGAAACTTCTAACTTCTAACTACTAAAAGTAGTTAGAACTACTTTTAAAATCTATCAAGATCACCAGGTTTCCTGAATCCTGGACTCTCCAATTGCTCCCTGATATCTGGCAGGCCTGGAGGGAAAATCAGGCAACCATGGCAGAGGACGGGCTATCTGAAGAGAGCCTGATTGCAGTTGGAATGCAGCCTCCTTCAGACATCAAAGTTGAAATGCCTGCTCCAGCAGCGGAAGCAAGAAGAGATGAGTATTGGTGAGAGTTAATCCCTAAAGCAGTTGAAGTTGAGTTCCCCCATCCCAATGCTCGGAAAAAGGGGAAGCCCCTGAGTGAGCTGGGAAGAGTGGAGTGGATGCTGGACTGGAGCCTCTGGGGAGTTCCAGAGAGCAGCTGAGGGAGGAATTTGACCAGGCCACATTGTGTTCTTTTCAGTTTTGGTACCAACATTAACATGTGGCAATAGAAGCATTGTTTTAAAACAGTATAACAAGATCAGCAATTCATAGACATTGATAAATGTATTTTGAGATGTTGTTCACTACCATCTGATGGTAATTTGCAATATATTGAGGCTGCTAATTCCCAGTGGCTAAATTGGGGGAATTCTGCAATGTGCAATCCCAACAAAGTCATAGGTTCATGAACATCAGCCTAAATTCACCTAATATATCCGCTCGTTTTTCTAATTTCATATTCTTGTATTTTCATTGTTTATTTTTATTGTTTTATTCCTTTACTATTGTTATTTTTACATTTTTATTATTTTTCTGTTTTATTGTTGTAAATTTCCCAGAGTGGTGATGTGGGTGGCCAATAAATTTAACAAATAAATAAATAATATGTATTGGACAGAGTTGAGATTTGGATCAGACACATATTTTGACACATATTTGGTCAGAACTGAGTGTCAACCATCTGATTAGTGAACCCAAGAAAAGTAGGCACTCTCAAGACTTTTAAAATCCCAAAAGTAAAACTTTATTGGACACACCATTTCGACACTGAAGAATTAAAACCAACTCTGAGGTTTTTCCGTGCAATGCTACGTATTTAAACATTAGTTTCCCCTTCTCCACACCCATAGTGATCACGTTGCCTAATTACAAATCAGTCTTTTGTTTTGAGAACAATTCATTTCTTTGTCAGACACCTGCAGTAGTGACCTTTGTGGGTTCTTGGCTCACACAATCTATTCTTGGATCGTCTGCATTTTTCTCACCCCTCCCTCTCCCCAGTTCTTTGACAAGTTGAATAGTGATAAATGTTCAAATGATTCAGAAGCTTTTCAAACTTGACAGGCTGGCCCCTTGAGAAAAAGGGGGAACCTGGAAGAGATATCAAATATGAGTTAACATCATAGCCATGATGGTTGGGATTCCACCCCTCCTCCAGGTTTACCCAAGTACTTGGAGTGGAATCATCTAATTAACTTATCTGCTCTTACATTTTTCGCTTTTCCCACTCTGCTTCTGATGCTGGATATCCCCTCCATTGTACTAAGTACTGTAAGGTTCCCTTAAAATCTCTCTCTCTCCTCTTATTCTAATTTCTTCTTGTGGCCCAAAGTAGTGCTCATAGAATTGTTCTGCTTTTTCTATGGAATCCAGCCTATGTCTTTGCTCCATCCAAGTCACCAATATCCCCTCCGGTATCAGCCATCTGAAATTCACTCCATTTTTAATTAGTTGTTTTGTCAGGAATTGGCATTCCTTCCTTATTTCTCTAACTCTTCTCAGAATCTGTTTTAAGACTACTATTTCTTTCCCTTTATATTTTAAAGGATCATCTCTCACACCCTTTATAGAATCTCTGCTTTTGTTGCCTTTTCAGTGAATCTCACATGTACCTCTCTGGGAAGTCTGTTTCTTGTTACATATCTGGTATGAACTCTAAATATTTCATCAATCTCCACAAGAACTTTTTCTTTGGTCACCTCTAATGCATCCACCAACTGCTCTGCCAATATCTCCGCTAGATTTTCTCCCTTTTCTTCCTCAATATTCTGAAATTGCAAGTAATAATCAGCCCTATCCATCTCTAATTATATTGTTGTTCTTTCTTTATATTTATCTGCCAATGTAAGTCTGTAATCAACTTCTTCCACTCTTTTTTCTGTTTGTTCAGCTTTCTCTTCTACTTTCTGCATACATTGTTCATTATTTGCCATCATTTGTTGAATATTCTCTACTTTATCCTCTACTTTCCCTATTCTTTCCTTAAAGTCATCGTGCAGGGCTTGGGTCATAACTTTTAATTCTGCCTGCATTGCATTTGTTTTCTCTTGCTGTAACATAACATCCAAGGACCTCTGACCTGATGGACTAGATATTGCGGATGATGAAGATGGTGCAGATGGTGCTTTCCTCATTTTGAACTATTTTAATATTTATAATCCACAAAAAGTAAAGGGTAATCCGGGGGGAGGGAATAAAAATGAAAACGAAAAATAAATTGTAATCCAAAGATTATCAATCTTTTAATCCCATCATTCTTGTTTTTATTCAGGTTCTTCAAACCCTAATCCTTTCTTGCCAAAAAAGAAGGATGATAAGTTCGTAAATTGTAAACCACATAGGCCTACCAAGCCCTAGAATTTAACCACCAGTTATTTTATATCCACAAATATACAGTTCATAGAGCAGAAGAAAAATAAGAGAAAGGGAAGTGTTTTGCTATTGTCAGTTTCTGTTTTGCTTTGTCTGTTATATTTCCATTCGAGTTCTAAGAGCTACACTGTTTAAAAATAAAAAGTCTCTGTGTTTCGCTCTCTATTTCAATTATTCAGTCTAAATAATTTATAGCACAAGAATTCTTTATCTAACAGTCAGTTCTTATCATCAGTCTCACATTCTCTCAAGGTTATGTATTTTATATGCTTTTTTCCTCTTTCTGCCTTGTACCTCCCAGATTCCACTTCTGTCTGTAGGGGGCACTGTAGCTCTGCTTTTCTCCATTGAGAGTGGAGACAGCAGCCAGGATGGGTGTAACCGCCCAATCAGCTGAAAGGACTGAGTCTGTCAATTAAGCTAAGTCCCGCCCTTGTTGCCGGGCAGACCCAGCTTTTAACTCAGTCCTTTCAGTGGGACTGGCGTGTGGCTTTAGTTCTCCTCTCCTTTTTCTCCATTGCTGTATATTCCTGTTGGATTTTTCTTGGTTTTTTGACTTCGGATTGTTTCCTAGACTCTGCCTTTGGACATGGACTGGCTTTGTTGCTCTAACGATTTCGGCTGACTCGGACTGTTTTTTTGACTTCCCGGCTGTGAGTTCCCCTGCCTGAGGCTTGTCTTTTTTCCCCTCGGCTAGCCTCGCGCTCCTGGGGGTTGCGTGGGGGTGGCAGTTGCCCTTCCCTTGGGAGACTTCCGATTTTGTGGTCCGGGGATTCCCTCGCCTCCCGGCATTGTTTGCCTCAGTGGCTTGCCGCTGTGAGTGCTCCACGTCTCGTTACTACGGCGGCGGCCATTTTGGAGCTCTTTTTTCTTCCCGCCGTTTTTTTCTCTTCGTCGCCTCCACCGTAGCCACTTGATTTCCCTTGTCTTTCGTGGGGCTGCCGACTTACTCCCAGGGCCCTTTGACATCGTTGAGCTTCTGATCGGCGCAGCCCTGTCTCCGACGACGGACTTCTGACATTGCGCCGCTCGTTGTGGATTCGGCTGGGATCTCCATTGCATTAGCAGAGCTTCGCGCTCCCGTGTGACTGGGCGCTGCTGCCGCCTCTAAAATCTGGACGGCTGTTTTTTATTTTTCGCACTGGCCTGCCCCTTTAATTGCGGCTGCTTCCTCTCCTCCTGCTAGAGACCGGCTTGGAGGTTCGGCCATTTGTGGAGCTGTCGTGCTCCCCTAGCAGCGATTGCCTACGACAGACGGCCATTTTGGATAGCGGTGTTTTCTCCCGCTCATCACGCTTGTGTGGAGCTTTCGCGCTCCCCCTCCCTTGGTGACCTGCTCTGGACAGGGTTCCTAATTGTGACCATCTTGGGGCCCTGCTATTCGACGAAGGCTCCTCTTGGTGGAGTTCTTGCGCTCCCTGGGGACACGACCTGCGCCCTTGACCTCCTGCCAGGGCCAATTGCAGAGTCTCGCGCTCCCCCTGCTCTGGGCCCACTTGACCGTGGAGCTTCGCGCTCCCATCTATTACACGCCTTTGTTTCCGGTGGGCACATCCGGTGACTGTTATAATGCCTAAGGCCCTCGCTAAGTCGAAACACGGCCGGAAGGCTGCGACCAGTGGAAATGGGCCATCAGAACCCTTATCTGGGTCACAACATCTGGCTCGGGAGACCCCTAAGGGTTCATCCCCAGCTCCTCGTTCCTCCCACTCTACTCATCATTCGTCCAAGCACGGCTTGTCCAGCTCTTCGAAGGTAGAGAAACGGAGGGACAAGGTCCTCACCAAATTATGTGACACGGCATGTGCCAACCTGGCATCCTTGCGGTCCCAGGTGCCTGCACCTATCGAGGCTATACCCCCACCTCCTACACCAGACCAGTTGTCTCTTCAGGACTGTCCAGTTACGATCTCTGAGGACAACTTGTGGGGTTCTGATGCTTCGACCAGACCAGCCTCCTCTGACCCATCTGAGACACAAGCAGCCCCTTCAGCGGTCTCTGACACCGTTTCCTGTCCAGATACTCTTACCTGCCAACTTTCTCCTGGCCAGCTTCAGCAACTGATTGAGGCGGCTGTCCAGAGCAGCCCGGTCCTGTGCTACCAGTCGTCAAGGTTCAGTGAGATCTGTTTCTCCTGTCGCTCGGGACTCAGGGGATCCAGCACGCTCTCGCGCGGCTTGACCGGTTTCTCCTACCAGTTCCCAGTCGAGCCAGCCCTCGGCCGTTTCTGATGTAGACTATGCTGATTCTGATCTCTCGGAGGATGAGAATTTGCCTCCTGAGCAGCCAGCATTTACTGGACTTTTCCCGCAAGCTTTATTCAAATCCTTACTGTTTAAGGTGGTCAATACTGCTTGGTTGTCTTCGCCAGCCGCTGATCCTGCTCCAGCATCGACTTCGTCGGGACCGTTGGATCCCATGTTTGCTGAACCTGCTCGACCGATCACGTCTGTTCCGACCCCTCCCTTGTTCTTGGACGTAGTGAAACGTCAGTGGGAGTCCCCGGGGGCTGCCCCTGTTCCTTCCTCTAATGACAAAAAGAATTTCCAGGTGGCTGCGGATTTGGACTCTCTCCTCCAGATTCCATCGGTCGATGCCCCAGTTGCTGCGCTGTTACCTTCCGCTAATGTGCCTGGTGACCCCGATGAGGGTCTCCGCCCTGACGAGCGACGCTCAGACTTGGTCCTACAAAGAGCATTCCAAGGTTCTGCCTGGGCTATTAGAGCGGCGACTACGGCGTCTTTCTTTAACTGGACCACCCTCCTCTGGTTGCGCCAACTACAGGAGAAGTTGTCCCTGGAAGACGCTCGTGTCCGACAAGACTTAAACAAGATTGTGGCTGCCGTGCAGTTCTCGGCTGACTCTACCCTGAATGCTGCCAGATTTGCGGCTAAGTCCCTGGCGTCTACGGTCACGGCTCGCCGTCTGGTCTGGCTCCGCCACTGGCAGGCGGACACCAGACATAAGTGGCGCTTGGCGTCTGTTCCCTTCCGTGGCTCAAAGTTGTTTGGGGAAGCTCTGGATCCGTTCCTCTCGGACACTAGAGACAAGAAGTTTCTGGCGGCGGTCTACCGCAGGGGGGACTCCCGTTTTTCTCCTTATCCCTCTTGTCCCTTGCCCCAAGGTACTGACGGGGGAGATCCTTCTTCGGGCTTCTCTTCCTTTAGGCGCTTTGGTTCCTTTAATCGTCAGCGGGGTTCCCTGGATAAGGCCTCTCGGGGTTGTCCCTTTTCTGCTAAACGGCCTTTTCGAAGGGGAGGAGGTCGTTTCATCCGGCGGCGCCGCTGATTGCATTTCGGACCCTCCCATTGGCAGCCGATTGGGCCTCTTCGCTGCTACTTGGGAGCTGTCCACTTCCGATAGGTGGGTCCAGGCCACTTTACGCTCAGGGTTGTCCATTGAATTTCTTTCTACCCCCCCCCGGATACCTTTGTCTGCTGCCCGATTTCTAGTAGTTCTGAGAAGCGGTCCCTTATGGACTCCGCGGTGCAGCACCTCCTGTCGATCAGGGCCATACAATCTGTCCCTCCTGATCAACAGGGCAAAGGATTCTATTCCCGGGTTTTCCTCGTACCCAAGTCTTCGGGGGGGGGGGGTGGAGACCCATTCTGGACCTTAAGCGCTTAAATCGATATGTCATCTATCGGAAATTTAAAATGCAATCCCTAAAATCCATTCTTGACGGCGTTCGGAGAGGCGATCTCCTCTCTTCTATAGACCTCACCAAGGCTTATTTGCACGTCCCTATCCTCCCCTCCCATAGGCGTTACCTTAGGTTTTGTTATGCAGGCGCTCACTACCAATACAGGGCTCTGCCCTTTGGTCTCTCCTCTGTGCCCCGCTCTTTCACCAAGATTTTGGCCGCCTTGGCGGCCTCCCTTAGGATTCGTTCTGTGAGAGTTTTATGTTATCTGGATGATATCCTTGTTTTATCGTCCTCCTTGCAGCAGGCTGTAGCAGATGTTCAGTTGACTATTGAAACGTTGGCCTCTCAAGGTTTTTCGATTAATTTGGAGAAGAGCCAGCTCTCCCCCTCTACCAGGATATTTAACTTGGGGGCCGTTATTGATTCAGTGCAAGGTAGAGTGTTTTTATCCCCGGACCGTCAGGACAGCCTGCGGTCTCTGGCGGCCAAGATTGAGAGGTGTAGCAGTGTGTCCCCCTTCGTCCTTTCCCAACTCCTAGGTAAGATGATCTCCACTATTTCTGTGGTTCCCTGGGCTCAACTACATACCAGGGAGCTTCAGTGGTTTCTCTTACCTTTACAGAAGGCGGGTCGAGGCACCTCCTCCAAGCTGGTTCCTGTTCCCCCCGCTGTCCGCAGGTCGCTCAGGTGGTGGCAGTCCGCGGCCATCTCAGAGCGCTGCCTCTTTCTCGACACATCCAGGATCGTGGTGACGTCAGACGCCAGCCTTCGTGGCTGGGGCGCACATTGTCAGGGCCAGATCACGCAGGGGATTTGGACAGAGATGGAATCTCGTTGGCCGATCAATTGGCTAGAATTGCAGGCGATCTTCCTTGCCCTCAGGGCCTTCCATCATCTCGTTTCCGGGGCTCATGTGCTTGTCCTAACGGACAATGTGACTGCGAAGGCACATCTGAACAGATTGGGGGGCACCAGGTCCAAATCCCTGTTGTCTGTGGCCATGAAATTGGGTCTATGGGCGGAGCGGCACCTCTGCTCACTCCGAGCGGAGCACATTTCTGGTGTCGACAACTCGCAGGCGGATTGGCTGAGTCGTCAGCAGGTGGACAATGCCGAGTGGCGCCTCCACCCGCGCATCTTTCAGGAATTGACCCGTCGCTTCGGCAACCCGATCATCGACTTGTTTGCGACTCACCTCAACGCCCAACTTCCGTACTTCATTGCCCATTACCCGGAACCTCAGGCAGAGGCGGTTGACGCTCTACGAGTCCCCTGGCCGGAGGGTCTTCTTTACGCCTTCCCTCCGACTTCTCTGCTGCCCAGGGTCATACGCAAACTGCTCATGGAACGTGCGGAGGTGATACTGTTGGCCCCTCACTGGCCTCGAAGGCCCTGGTTTGCAGACCTTATCTCCCTCTCGGTGGCCCCATCTTGGCGTGTCCCTCTCGACAAGGACTCTCTTACTCAAGGTGCTCTGTGTCATCCGGATCTCCCTTGGCTCAATCTGACCGCCTGGCGGTTGAGCGGTGCTCGTTGAGGGGCGCAACATCCCGTCGGACGTCATCCAGACCATCCAGGCCTCCCGCCGTCCTTCCACGGACCGCATTTATTCAGCAACTTGGCGGGCCTTTTGCCTATGGTGTGACCAAAATGATGTAGACGCTCTTAATACCTCCATTGTGAACATTCTGGTTTTCTTGCAACGTGGCCTTGCGGAAGGTCTCTCCCCTAATACGCTTCGTCGCCAAGTGGCTGCCATCTCGTCTGTCCTTACCTGCGGGTCCTTGTCATCCCTAGCGCAGCATCCTCTCATTAAACGTTTTCTCCGGCGCGCCTCGAATCTCAGCCCGCCGGTCCTGCATAGATACCCTACTTGGGATCTCCCCTTGGTCTTGGACTCTCTCACTGGCACTCCATACGAACCTTTGTACTCAGCCAGCCTCAGACTCTTGTCATGCAAAGTCGCCTTTCTAGTTGCCATCACGTCTGCTCGCCGTATATCGGAAATTGCGGCCTTGTCAGTTCGTGACGATCTTTGTGTCTTCCATTCGGACTGGGTGGTCCTTCGCCTGGATCCTACCTTCATACCAAAGGTCAACTCGACATTTCATCGAACGCAAGAGCTGATCCTCCCGAACTTCTGCCCTCGGCCCTCTCATCCTCGGGAACGTCATTGGCATACTCTTGACGTCCGGTGGGCGTTACGTATCTACGTTAGGAGGACAGCTTCTACCCGCAAGTCGGAATCGCTCTTCGTCTCCTTCTTGCCCGGTTCGTTGGGTTCCAAGGTGTCCTCATCCACTATCAGCCAGTGGATCCGGCAGACGATTGCCTCCGCGTATGACCTTCATTCCCTACCAAGGCCTCGTCGAGTGACAGCGCACTCTACCCGCAGTGCAGCTACATCTGCCGCATGGGCTACGCAGGCACCGTTAATTGAAAACTGCAGAGCTGCTACATGGACGTCGCCAGCTCCTTTCATCCGACATTATAAACTGGACACATTTGCGAGTGCTTCAGAGGGTTGTGCCTGGGGAGGGTACTTCGGACCAGTCTACTCCCACCCTACTCTCGGGACAGTGAACTTGGGTATGTCCCATCCTGGCTGCTGTCTCCACTCTCAATGGAGAAGGGGTGTTGGTCCTACCTGAGAAGCACCTTCTCGTTGAGTGGAGACAGCAGCCAGACCCTCCCTGAACTTGTCTGGTCCTTTTCTTGGGTTGCCGGCTCGTCCTTTTTTCCCCCTTTACTGTTCTTTTATTCAGCCACATGCCGAGTCTGTCCTTCAGTCTTTGCCAAAAGCTGGGTCTGCCCGGCAACAAGGGCGGGACTTAGCTTAATTGACAGACTCAGTCCTTTCAGCTGATTGGGCGGTTACACCCATCCTGGCTGCTGTCTCCACTCAACGAGAAGGTGCGTCTCAGGTAGGACCAACGCCCCTTCTCTTTTTCTTCCTCCTTTTGTATAGTCTGTTCCGGTTCAAAATTCATAAAAATAAAATAAAAAAGAAAATTCTGTATATTCAAATATTGTAGTATCCAAAAGCTTCTAAATTAATCAGTATTGTGTTTGAGGTACCCAGTCTGGCTTCCAAGTTGCAAAGTTTTTTCACTCTGTTTTTTAAAAAGTTCTTTAGCTTAACTTCCTGTTTTAAACATGGCTCTTAAGCTTTCTTTGCCGCTTTTCTCAGGAGGTGGAAAAAACCCCAGTTCCTCCACCTCCTTTTGGGCCCCACTTTCACTCAGATGTTTTCCAGGGGACTCTTTCTTCAATTAAAATTCAAAGTCTCTTACTCAGATCAATAGCACTGTCATTCAAACTTCCATACTTCTTTTCCAGTGGCTGTAACGGCTTCGGTCTGGCATGTAATGGCCCTCTTTTCCTCCCCGTCGAGTTTGAGAGCCTTCTCCGGATCAATCAGGGAGATTGCAGACTCCCTGAGATTAACAAAGTGTGTTCTCTTTATTCACCACCCCTCTGAGAGAACCTCCGGACCTCCCGGAAGTTTGGATTTTGGCGCGATCCCACGGAGCCCCGTGAGACGCATCATATCGCCGCGATGTCAGCCACGGCCTCTGATAAATTTTATCTTCGTGTTTCTTTATATTCCACTTGTATTTGATTCTTGGACCAGATCTGCCATTTGCTACCACCTTTCCCTTTTACTTACTTACTTACTTATTTACTTACTGTTATTCATATTGTTAGTAAGAGCCTTGATTCTCATATTGAATTAGACCTATTGCATAAGTCCTTAATTCTTGGGCAAAAGACCAGATATCAATATATGCATTTACAAATTGATGATTAATTTATAAATGTGTCTCTATGATTTATAACCAGCAATGGCTTTGTCCTCTTTAGTCATAACTGGTATACATTAAAACTATTTCTGAGCATGAAATTATCATGTATTTAGCATAATCAGCATGAATTCTTCCGCTATCTCCAACTCAGTTAGTGTAACTGCATCCCCAGTATTTTCAAAGTTAGTCTAAAATAATTTATTGGGTAAACAGATATTTCCTCTCTTAAACTTACTTCCAATGTATTTTGATTAATCTAATCTAAAAAAGAGTCATAGTTCTAGTAATAATTACCTTATATCCATTATCTTCATTTGTATATGTAAAGGTACTACTAGAATTTTGTCATGAATTTGTCTATGGTAAATTATGTTGGGCAAACTGTGATATTCAAAGCCTTGGGAATGGCTTTTGATTCTTATCCTTTTTGAAAACTCAACAATTCAACAATAAAGGAATCAAAGCAATCTCATAGTTACAAGCTCTACTATTAAGCAACAAGCATTTCATAGCTAACATTTATCTTGACTAGACTTTTAAGTATTTACAGTGAACAATGTTAACATCACCTTAATTTATTATTACTTGTTTATACTAAGAAACAAAATCCTTCATCACTTTTACAATGTTATATTCTGTGATAAACACTATATGGAAAAGAAAACCTTGTTTGCGTTGACAGATCACTATGAATTTTGCTTAGGTCAACTGCTTGTATATATTTTTCTATCATGCATAGGTATAATTATTTTTTCACCTTGAATATAAAACCAAAAAAAATACATTTCATAATACCTAAGAAGTTTACAGGAAGAATATAGAATATAGACATCTTGGCATATCATGGAAAATTTGTCATTAAAGGCTAATAGCTGTCTGACATAGACATAGACAAAGATAGCTGTGTGCCAGCTATCTTCGAGCAAAGAACAAGACACCTGACTAAAATAGTCTCCTCTTATACATGAGACCCAACTTGGTGAGCTTGGGCCAGTCATTGTCATGAATTTGCTTCTGGACCCCTCTCCAGATGCAAGTTCAGAGGAGGAGGGATAGTTTGAGTCTTCAGAGGAAAGTGTGGAGCTGAGTGTTGGTCAGGATCAGAGCTCAGAGAATTCTAGGCTGATGGAGCAGCCTCAGCTGGGTTGATTGGACCAGCAACAGGCTGAGACAAGCTGCAGCTGTAGCAAGTTGGCCAGGACATTCTAGGCTAAGACCGGGAGCAGCTGCTGCTTGCTAGCAATAAGGAGGAGGAGGAGTCCACATCTCTTCCTGATCCAGGGACACGTAGAGCAGAGAGGAGACAGGCACTACACCAGTCAGAAAAACTATTCATGAGGAGCAGCCTCGCCTCTCATGAAGAACTGCATCAGCATTGTCTATTTTACTCACCCTGAGGACTTGAGTGTTGCTGGAACAATGTGCCCAGTTCTGTGCCTTGTGTGTTTGTGTCATGTATCCTGGCCTGTTCGACTCCAGGATTGCTTTCCTGGACTTCATGTGTGCACATTGGACTTGGTTACCCAGTGACTCTTGATGTACTGAGCTTGGAATCTGGACCTGTGCAACAGGGCTGCTTTCTGAAGATTTGTTTGGGAGGTTTGAATAAATACCTGCAGAACTGTTGACATACATGCATTGGGTGGGGGGACAGCACAGTCATCATCTCTTGGCCCAATCCATTTCACTGGGGTGGTATTAGGGGAAAATAGGAGAAGGGAACAGTATTTTTTAAAAAATTCTTATTTATATGCCGCCCTTCTCCAGAGACTCAGGGCGGCTTACAATGCGCTAAGCAATAGCCTTCATACTTTTGTATATTTTATACAAAGTCAGCTTATTGCCCCCACAAACTGGGTCCTCATTTTACCCACCTTAGAAAGTATGGAAGGCTGAGTCAACCTTGAGCCTGGTGAGATTCGAACTTACAGTAATTGCAGGCAGCTGGATGTTAAATGCTGCCTTGTAGGAGGCATTAGCCTCCTACGCCACTCAGGCTCCTTTAGTATTATCTCTGTCTGCCATTTTGAGTTACTTATAAAGCAATAAAGAGTTAAAAATGAAAGAAAGGAAAAGAAAAAGCTTTTCATGCTTGTGTTGTTTGGCTTTTAAGACAATTCCAGCTTAATGTCCAAAGTAATTCACACTCAATACTCTTAATCTTTTCTTCATTGAATTCATTTATCATCCTTGACTTTGAAAAAAGAATGGTACCCAATAGTGACCCTGCAGATGAACATTGCTTGTAGGTTGCTTTTTAGTTTAGTGTCTTTATGACAAACTAAGTTAAAAAGAGAACAGGAAAGAAGAAAACATCATTACAAAATGCATGGGATACAGCCAAGGCATATATTAGAGGATTAACTATAATATATATGGGAAAGAAAAACAAAAAGAAGATACAAACTCAAATATATTAGAAAAAGAATATAAGAGACTAGAGATAGAACTACAAAAATATCCGCAAAAAAAGAATATAAAAAACCAAATGGAGCTAAAAACACACAAGTTGAATTTAGAATAGAATATAATAGAATAACAGAGTTGGAAGGGACTTAGAGGTCTTCTAGTCCAACCCCCTGCCCAGGCAGGAAACCCTACACCACTTCAGACAAATGGTTATCCAACATCTTCTTAAAAATTTCCAGTGTTGGAGCATTCACAACTTCTGCAAGCAAGTTGTTCCATTTATTAATTGTTCTAACTGTCAGGAAATTTCACCTTAGTTCTAATTTGCTTCTCTCCTTGATTAGTTTCCACCCATTGCTTCTTGTTCTACCCTCAGGTGCTTTGAAGAAATAGTTTGACTCCCTCTTCTTTGTGGCAACCCCTGAGATATTGGAACACTGCTATCATGTCTCCCCATGTCCTTTTCATTAAACTAGACATACCCAGTTCCTGTAACTGTTTTTCATATGTTTTAGCCTCCAGTCCCCTAATCATCTTTGTTGCTCTTCTCTGCACCCTTTCTAGAGTCTCAACATCTTTTTTACATCGTGGAAACCAAAACTGAATGCAATATTCCAAGTGTGGCCTTACCAAGGCATTATAAAGTGGTATTAACACTTCACGTGATCTTGATTCTATCCCTCTGTTTATGCAGCCCAGAACTGTGTTGGCTTTTTGGGCAGCTGCTGCACATTGCTGGCTCATATCTAAATGGTTGTCCACTAGGACTCCAAGATCCCTCTCACAGTTACTACTATTGAACAAGGTACCACATATACGGTACCTGTGCATTTTGTTTTTCTTCCCTAAATGTAGAACCTTACTTTTTTCACTGTTGAATTTCATTTTGTTAGATAGTGCCCAATGTTCAAGTCTGTCAAGATCCTTCTGTATCTTGAGCCTATCTTCTGGAGTGCTGGCTATTCCTGCCAGCTTGGTGTCCTCTGCAAATTTGATGAGTTCCCCATCTATCCCTTCATCCAAACCATTGATGAAGATGTTGAAGAGCACTGGGACTAAAACAGAGCCCTGGGGTACACCACTGCATACTTCCCTCCATGTAGATGCAGTTCCATTGAGGACTACACGTTGAGTGCGATTGGTCAGCCAGTTACGAATCCATCTGGTGGTGATGCTGTCTAACCCACATTTTTCTACTTTATCTAGTAGTAAGTTATGGTCTGCTTTATCAAATGCTTTACAAAATTAGTGGACCAAAGGAATGCTGGCGATATAATTTACTTGATATTGACAGCATTCCTCTGGTCCACTAATTTTGTCACTTTGTCAAAGAATGCAATAAGCTTAGTCTGGCATGATCTGTTTTTGACAAACCCATGTTGGCTTTTGGTTATTACTTGGTTTGCTTCTAGGTGTTTGGTGATTCGTTGTTTGATTATCTTTTCCAGAATCTTCCCTGGTATTGAGGTCAGACTGATAGGTCTGTCGTTTCCTGGATCTATTTTTTTTCCTTTTTTTGAAGATGCATCAGCTCTTTTCCAATCCTCTGGCAGTTCCCCTGTGCTCCAGGATCTTTGAAAGATATGGTTCAGTAGTTCTGAGATCTTGTCTGCCAGTTCCTTCAGAACCTTGGGGTATAATCCATCTGATCCTGGTGATTTGAACTCATCTAGGGTAGACAAGTGTTCACTTACCATTTTCTTCCCTATTTTAACTTGTGTTCTTAATCTGTTTTTTGTGGTGCTGTTTTTGATAAGTTGGACTGTTCTTTCCTTTTGTGTAAAGACAGATGCAAAAAATGAGTTAAGTAGTTCTGCTTTCTCCCTGTTGCTTGTCACCTTCTTGCCACTTTCTTCCAGCAATGGGCCAATTGTTTCCTTGACTTTTTTCTTGTTTTTAATATGTTGGAAGAAGCTTTTTTAAAATTATTTTTTACTTTTGTCGCAAGCCTTTGTTCATTGTGAGTCTTAGCTTTCCTCACTTTATGTTTACAGGCTTGGGTTATTTGCTGATATTCTGTCTTAGTTATTTGCCCCTCTTTCCACTTTTTATGCTTGTCCTTTTTGTCTTTCAATTTGTTAGAGAGTTCTTTATGCAACCATGCTGGTTTCTTTTGAGATCTATTATTTTTCTTCTTCATTGGTATTGTGCTAGACTGGGCTTTTATAATCTCACTTTTCAAAATTTCCCAAGCTTCTTGAGTTGTTTCCCCCTTGAGGATTCTCATCCATGGAATCCTTCTCAAGCTCTCTCTAAGTTTATTGAAATTAGCTCTCTTAAAGTCCAAGACTCTAGTTTGATTTTGTTCTACTACTTGTGTTTGCATAATGTTGAATTCCCCAGGCAAACCTCGGAGCCTTCTCTTGCTCTGCTCTTCATCCCGGAGGGCCACACATCCCCCCCACCAATCCTCCGTTCAAACCGCCCACCCCATTTCTGCAAAGGCAGAGCCTCCCCCTTGCAGGGCGATCCAAAGAGGGGAGGGGGATACTGCTGAAAAAGCTGCCTTCCACCTGGGCCTCCTCCTGCAGCCAAACGTGTCCAGCCTTGCTTGCCCTTTCCTCAAATGGGCTGTGCATAGGGTGCTTGGAGAGCAAGTGAGCAAGACAGCTCTCCAACCTGTGTGTGTGTGTGTGTGTGTGTGTGTCTGGGACTGGGACTGGGACTGGGACTGGGACTGGGACTGGGACTGGGACTGGGCAGGAAGAAGGCAAAAACATAGTAGAAATTCAAACCAGATCTCTCCCAGCAATCTTGCCTATGCATATCTGCTGCATAATTGTATGCAGCCTTGCTAAATCTAAGTGTTCCTTTAAGAGGAGCTAAGCACCTATCTTTCCTGGAGAAAGTCAGAGGTTCAAGGAACAGTAAAAGCAGGAGCTCTGGAGGGCAAGTTGCAAAGCTTGTAGCCATGGACTTCTTGAAAGGGAGATATTCCCATTCCAAGAAGGAATGCATCAAGTTATTACAAGCAAATTTTTAAGAGGTTATGTCTCTTGCCAAGCTAAGTCTGTAACAAGATAACTTGTTTTCTCCATTTGCTCCCTTCCACCTTGGACTATGAACATGTTTTCTCTCAATTTTATTACCAATTTTCCAGTCAGAAAAAATTACATTACAATTTTGATGGTAGCAGACTTGTTTATCAAGAAGGCTGGTTTTATTCCTTGGAAGGGACTTCCATCAGCTCTCAGGAGACTTTATAACTTCTTCTAGACCATGTTTTTAGGTAGAGATAGGTCTTTTAGATAATCAGATAAGTCAGATATTTTAGATGTCCATTCTTCTGCCGATAAAAGGGAGAGAGAGCATTGAAAATACGGTTCAAATAATGTGTTTATCTTCTGCTATTGTTCATTAGAACATGAATGGTGACAGAATGACAAATGAAGACAAATGTCCAGTAAATGAAAAAGGGCATTCAAAATTTTGATTCAGATCAGAACCTTCATATGAAATCAGGTGATCGGCATAAAATGAGCCATTTTGGTAAACAAAGCAACAACAATCTACATGATAATGTAACCTTGTACAGCTGGAAGCATGGTAATAAAATCCAGGCAAAGCCTCTCCCATGGTCCAAGGGGAAAGGGAGCATGCAGAGCTAATGAGCTATCTTAATTATGACAGTCTTAGCTTGGCAATAAACATGACAGAATAAAACATAATCTTTCATATCAGCTGTCACACTTGCCACCAAAATTCTTGGAGCACACTGCAATTCTTCAAACATTCAGACATTTCTTTTGCAGAAGTAGATGTTTAGCAGAACAAAATATTCTCAAGCATTAAAAGATAGCAAAGAAATGGTGTCCTAGGGTCATGTCCAGTGGTGGGATTCTGCTGGTTCTAGGCGGCTTGGCCGAACCATTTGTTTAAATTTCTGGCTCACCCTGCCCCTTGCCCCACCCCTCCGCACCACTATTTATTGCCAATAAAAATAGTGGTGGGAGAAGGGTGGGCGAGCCAGCAATTTAATAAACGGTTTGGTGTTTTTTTGTAATTTATTGGCCTCGCAGCACACCGAATCATTTGTTAAATTGCTGGCTTGCCCACCCCTCGCCCCGCCCCGCCTCCCACCCATGCGGCACCAGCCTACCCTAGCCCAGGGGTGGGCAATTGTGGCTCTTTTACAACCTGTGGACTTCAATTCCCAGAATTCCTGAGACAGCTTGGCTGTCTCAGGAATTCTGGGAGTTGAAGTCCACAGGTTGTAAAAGAGCCACAATTGCCCACCCTTTCCCTTGCCCATCCAGTCGCTGGGGGAGATGCGTTACTTTTCTCCACCCTGGAACACTGGCTGCCAGGCTGCAGCCGAAGCTCCGCATCGTAATGGGCTCCAGGAGGAGGAGGGGTGCCATCTGCCCCATTGTGAAGCTCAGTAAGAGCAACAAGAGCCGGCTGCAAGTGCCGCCGGGCAGGTGCACACGCAGTGAGGCACAGGCTTAAGGTATTGCCTTCAAGCCAAGGGGCAACCCAATGGTGCCACCACTGCCCAGACAGGAGAGGAGAAAGAGATGGAGAGAAAGACAAATGAAGGAGAGAAGGGGGAGAAAGAGATGAAGGGGAGAAAGGGGAGGGATAAAGAGATGGAGAGAAAGACAAATGAAGGAGACAAATGGGGGGGAGAAAGAGATGAAGGAGAGAAATGGGGGGAGAAAGAGAAATGAAGGAGAGAAGGGAGGGAAAGAGATGAAGGGGAGAAAGAGATGGAGAGAAAGAGAAATGAAGGAGAGAAAGAGGGAGAAAGAGAAATGAAGGAGAGAAGGGGGGAAAGAGATGAAGGGGAGAAAGGGGGGGGAGAAAGAGAGATGAAGGGGAGAAAGAAAGATGAGAGAGATGAGACACCCAGAGATACCTGTTTAAAAGAAAATACTGGGAGCCACAAAACCTGGGTGGGAGTAAGTGATATGGAGTTGGCAATGCCTACCCAGGTTTAAACATGCGTTTAAGGTTGAGTATTTAAGACTGCAGACCCCTGACCTACCGCATTCGATCGCTTCAGCCTGCAGCCAGCCCTGTAGGCCTGCGCCCGTCTCCCATCTGGGCAGCAGCAGCCTACCTACCCCGGTTGTATCGCCTTACCCTGCAACCGGCCCGAACGCCTGCCTCTGACTGCCTCTGACTGCTCCAGCAGATCATTTTTATTTAATTAATTTAATTAAGAATGCTGCAATGGGCATCAATGATGACCGGTCAAAAGTGCAAGGACCTGTCAGAAATCGCTTTTTTTAGCCCTCTGGGTAGTCCCTATGTGCATATGGACTAGTCATAGGGCTGAAAAGGTTAATTTTGACTGGTCCTCGCACTTTTGACCAGTCCTTGCACTTACGACTGTCCTCACATTTTACGTTTTGTGCCCTATCTTGTCACCGTAGTGAAGAGAAGTAGTGGTGAAATGACTGACACAGTTGTTAAGAATGCCGCAACGGGCATAAATATGAGGATGGTCATAAGTGCGAGGACCGGTCAAAAGTGCGAGGACCAGTCAGAAATGACTTTTTTCAGCCCTCTGAGTAGTCCCTATGCACATAGCCACACCCACCCGGTCACATGACCACCAAGGCACACCCCTAACTAAGCCACGCCCACAGAACCAGTTGTTAAAAAAATTGAATCCCACCACTGGTCATGTCATTACTTTTTGCCACCTTTTGACAAAGTCAATGGGGAAGCCAAATTCACTTAACAACCGTGTCACTAACTTAACAACTGCAATGATTCACTTAACAACTGTGATAAGAAAGGTCATAAAATGGGGCAAAACTCACTTAACAATCTCAGTAGCAACATAAGTTTTGGGCTCAGTTGTGGTTAGGGTTAGAGGACTAACTATTGTTTTGTATGTAATTTAAATTGGGGGGCATACTATTACTCTGAACACCAAAATTATGTTTTTTGTAAGTGTAGGAAAGTTGTAGGAATATAAGCCATTGGTAAAATATCAACCTGTGGTATTTCTTCTTCTAGTATAAAATGTGTATATCTATATGAAATGACAGTACAATATAAAATTATCTACATTGCTAATAAAAACTAATGAACTCTCTTGTATCTTTCTACATTTTCTTTGAGAATTGAATATTTTATCAAATAGATAGATAGACAGACAGATTTCTTGTTTTGTTTAATTTCTGGAAGAAAGTTCTTTTTTAAAAAAAAACAGGATTAAGACAGGTTGTGAAGCCTCTACTGCAACATGAAAATAAAAATAACATAAACTTCAATTGAGCAATTTTATTTTACTATTTATTGCAAAAGTCTATGTAAGTAGAGTTTGGTGTTTAGAAATTAAATATTATCATAATGCAAATGAAAGACAGATATCTGACACTGATTCTTTTCCCTAAAAACTCAATTGGAAATTTTAGTGTGAGAAAAAAATATTGTTTGCTGTTTATATGTTCTTAGCAGTGTATGTGGTCATGAAGTTTTTATTTGTAAGTAATTTTAAATTACAACTTAATTACAAACTGAACTGTACAGCTGTATATCATTAGTTGATATTAGATTAGTCAATATGTCTCACTTTAGCAGTCTGGCACAAATAAATAGGAAAGAAGCAATAAGGAATTACTACTCTCCTTCAGAATTCAGTGATGTTCTATATACATCCATTTCCAGTGTTACTTGATAATTTTCTAACTTGTATTGTAATTTTACATACAAATTCCTAAAACTTTTTTTCCACAAAAAATATGAATTGTTATATTTTAAGTGTGTAAAACATGAAATTCTAAATTTATACTTGTGTTGTAATAACTTGATGACCTGGATTGTAAATTAGTCATGACAAACGGAACATGACAGAATGTTCATTTTTTGGTAGATGATTTTTTTTTCTCAGTTCAGTCATTTTACTTCAATAGTCTATCATCAGTTGTATAAAAATGAAGCGAGGGAGCTTTATTCAGATTTATTCTATGAAAATTGTTGGAAAAATCAACAAATAGAAAGTTGATAACAGAACGAGAAGCTGGCCTCATATACTGTATATTAACAAAAATAAGGATTTAGAATAGGTGGTCATTACATTGGTTTTTATTAAAATGATTACAAATTTTAGCTATTGGGTATAATAACTAAACATTAGATCTGGATTAGCAGGATATATACAGACAAATGTAGATTAAAAATCAGAACAAATATGAATGAAAAGTAATCTGTAGAATTAAATTTCTAGAATTTGCAAGTATATGTTCAAAGTAAAGTTTCTTGTCCAGATTTTTCTTTTTCTTTTTTCTTTTTACATTGGGAACCATACTTACAAAATACATTTATTTTTTAATTACTAAAATAATTTTTAAAGATACCGTGGTTAATCTAAAAGGCATAATATACATTGCAGAATGTGAATAAATGACTAGTACTTAAGCCATCTGGATAGTTGAAAAAGCAGTTGTGGGATAGTAGAAATTGACAGGTGATAATTAACAAAACCCATTACTCATTAGAATGTTTTTCTTGGAACCTCAGACATTGATGTTCTGGTCTCTGCAGTGCTTTATATTAACTGGAGGTTTTGTTTTATTTTGTTTTTTCATATGCATAAATTACCAGTTTCTAGATATATAACCATATTCAATTACAGGAAAAATGATTTGTATTTATTTTTAATTACAGTTTTTGCTCAGCTGAGCACTTCATTAATGCTATTGCATATTCATGTTTATTTTTTGCAGTATTGGCAAAATAAATGGCATGTCCAAACCTGAACTTCTTATATCTGTATAAAACTAAGCTGTGTTTACGACTTCCGGTTGGTGATCCATGGTGTCATGGCGTTGGGAGAGTGACAGCTGCTCCCCAACTCCTTTAAGCGCTGTGTTTTGGGGATCCTTTTGAGGGCGCGGAGCCTGGAGAGCCCCGCAGATGAGAGGGCGAGCCGGAGGAGCGTGAAAGCGGATCGCAACGCTGAGCGCAACGACCGGGCGGCTCTGTTGACCCAACACAAGCGAGTCAGCCAGTTGATGGCCGATCCGAAGCCGCAGTAGCCGACAACGAGAGAGGAAGCGATGGAGATCGGAGATTGCAGTGCCAGCACGTAGAACACCTTTTCCCTTACTATTGTAAAATTGCTGTCAACCGAAGGTGCCGGAGGAGTCGGAGGAGAGGTGCTCGGAGGAGGGAAAGGTGGCGTCCTGAAATAAAGAGCCGATTGGGGAGCGGAGCAGCCGACGAGCCGGTAAAGGAGAAGTACGAGATGAGGGGATGGAGAGATACACGCAAACGGAATAGAGACGAGAGAAACGCAGATTTTGAGGTTGAGAGCACTAGAAAGAAAGTGATCTGAAGTGGAGTAGATAGAGGATCAAGAGCTCCTTTGGACAAATCTAGAGATCGGATGTGCAGCCATTACAGAGCCTCTCTTTTTTTTCTCTCTTCTTGAAGAGAAAGGGAATCGCTGACTCATTGCTCCAGGGACAGACCAGCACGGAGAAACACCAAAGAAGATATTAACCAGTAAACTGCCACTTACTCCCTGTCAAACTAACCCAGTAAATGAGACTCTTTCCTGAAAATTATATCAAATCACATTATTATATTTGTATATCTATTAACTTATTATCTATTATCTATTATATATCTATCCTACTTAGCATTTTATATTAGTACATATATTATATCTATCATGTATTATTACCCACTATTCTATTAATATACTTTTACCATTCTCCTCTTTATCTAACTTATAGTATATCTATACCTGTTTGATATTTCTTACTTACTCACTTACTTACGCTAATAATAATTAATTGTTTTGATTGTTTTGACTTAATAGAAGATTAGCCCATTTGGAATTAAGTTAGAAACTAATTAAGAATGAATTAAGAGCTATTTAAGAAGCTAAATTGTTTAAGGTATTGTAGTTATTTAAGAAAATTAATTGACTATAATCTATACATATATATATATATATATATATATATATATATATATATATACATACATACATACATACATACATACATACATACATACACATATATCCAGGAAACTTTATAGTAGATACTAAATAGCATCGAAACCATATTGAATATAAAAAATTTGCTCAGCTATCTGGACAAAACATTTAATAGCTTGATCATCTATTTCTGAATAAAATTTAGAGGAAAACAAACTAAAAGAGATTAAAGACAAGATCCAAGGACGAGCCCTTGAATATACTGTGGCAAGTGCCACTGGATGGTTATCTGGAGGAATATTGAGAGAATACTAAGGAAACAAAAGTTGACCTTAAAAGAAATGGCAAGCTTGACCTCCACAATAGCAAAAACAGGGAAAAAGATCCCATCCAATCCAACATTGTCAATGTCGTCCCCGGCAATGCAGAAATCGTTAGAAGGTCTTCAAAAAATGGATAAACCCCCAACCACTCCAACTTTGCAAACAGTGCAGTCCTCCCTGTTATCAATTCAAGAAACCATGCTAGCAATGCAGGAAAAGCTATTAAACAGCCATTCGGAACTAAAAACAGATATTCACGCACTGGATTCGAAAATGAATGAGATCCAAACCTCCATCACTAAAAACGAAAATAGAATACAAAAAGTAGAACAAAGGATCGAAAAGAATGAGAAAAAATTGGATATAGTAGATCAAACTCTCTCGGCACAGAATAAGGAAACGGAGGATTCCCTGATCCAACTCGAGATGGATAGGGCTGCGTTCTATCTTCGGTTCCAGAATATCATAGAAGAAAAAGAAGAGAACTTGGGAGACAAGATGGCTGAACTGATCGCGGAAACTCTCCAACAGGAAAAACAAGAAATAATTAAAGAAATCGATGAGGTCTACAGAGTACAGACCAATTATGTGAGAAGAAATAGGCTACCAAGAGAGGTCCATGTGCGATTCGCAAGGAAACGGGTGAGAGATATTCTCTACAATATAGCAAGGGAAGAACAAATTATCTATGAAGGAAAAGAGATAAATGTCCTCAAACAGATCCCAAGAAGAGTGAGGGAAAGGAGGACAAATTACAGATTCTTGACGTCTCAGCTAAACAAGAGAAATATAACATTCCGCTGGCTTTTGCCGGAAGGAATGCTAATATCATGGATGGGGAGAAAAATCAAAATTGACAGTATAAGTATGGCCCAAGAATTCCTTGACCAGCTAAGAGGAGGTGAAGAGGAACAAATTAGCAAGGAGGATATAGAAGCGACGAATACAGAGGAAGATACACCCCAAGAACAGAGCACAAGGGAAGACATAGAAGACGAAAAGAAAAAAGAAGATATAGAAGAAAAGGGGAAGAAAATAAGACCAGTAAGGGCAGTAACCTTAAAGGCAAACAAAAACTAAGAACTAGATACCAACGACGGGAATGGACAATATGAAAATCCTATCGTTAAATGTAAACGGCTTAAATGAACCCAAAAAGAGGAAACTAATATTGACAAAATTACCGAAACAAAACCCCGATATAATCTGTATACAGGAAGTCCATATAAAAAAAGATGAAGCATTTCGTTTAGATTACCCCAAATTTGGTAAAGTATTTGTGTCGTTAGCCGTAAAAAAGAAAAGGGGAGTAGCTATTTATGTAAAGAAAGGGATAGAGGCGGAATGCAAATACAAAGATGAAAAGGGGAGAATTCTTATAGTTGAAATAACAAGAGGTATTTCTAAAATGCTGTTAGTAGAGATATATGCCCCAAACAAAAAACAAGGGAAATTCTTTGACAAATTACATGAACAGCTCGCAAAATGGCCACAAAATGAAATTTGTTTATTAGGAGACATGAATGGAATTATAGATCCGAACAAAGACTACAAAAGCGCGAAAACTAGGAAAAACAAAAGATCCCCCCTACCTAAAAGTTTTTTTGATTTAATTGATGAAATAAATTTAATAGATATGTGGCGTACATTACATCCCAATGAAAGACAATATACATATTACTCGATCCCGCAGAACTCTTGGTCCAGAATAGACATGATTTGGGCCACTAGGAAGTTAGGATTGGAAATTTAAAAAGTTGATATATGTACAAATACTTGGGCGGATCACAAACATTTGGAAATCAATTGGCATTATAGTAATAAGAGGAAACAATCGAGATGGACTTTAAGGACAAATTTGTTAAATGATAAAGAGTTTTTAGCAAAACTAAACAAAGAAATCAAACAATTCTTTATAGAAAACAGGAAACAAGACATGGCCAAAGAAATTATTTGGGACACTATGAAAGCCTATGTGAGGGGGCTAGTTATCTCATATACAGCTTTTAGAAATAAAGAAGAAAGGAAGGTGAGAGAGCGTCTCACTAAAACTTTAACAGAAATTGAAAAGGAATTACAACAAAGTCCGGGAGATGAGGCGACCAAACAAAAATGGTTGATGACAAGGCATAGAATAAATATATTAGACCAAGAGGAGATGGCGCAAAAAATAAAAAGATCCAAACATTACTGTTTTGAAAATGCCAACAAGTCAGGAAGGTGGCTCACCTATAAATTAAAAAAAAGAAAAAGAAAAAAAATCAGATATTGGTATTAGAAGATTCTAAAGGTAATATATTAACAAAGGAAGAGGACAAGCAAGAAAGGGTGAGGGAATTTTATGAGAACCTATATAAAGACGAAAAAACCGAATCTAATAAGATAGAACAATACCTGATAGACGCTGACTTACCCCAAATTACAGAAGAAGAAAAAGAGATGCTGAATAGAAAAATCACAGTAGAAGATCTAAAAACAGCTCTCTCTAAAATAAAAAAAAATAAATCCCCAGGCCCAGATGGACTTCCAGGAGAATTTTACGTAAAATTGGAAGAAACATTAAATCCAGAGTTATTAGAATTATTCAATGAGACTTTGATTGGCACTAAAATCCCGGACACCTGGAGGGAAGCATTTTTAACACTTATATGGAAAGATGGAACCGACCCAAAAAAAATAACAAACTATAGACCTATCTCCCTTCTGAACTCGGACTACAAATTGTTCATGAGTATTATAGCAGAGAGAGTCAAAAAAATATTAAACCCTTGGATTCATAGCGACCAAAACGGATTTCTCCCGGGGAGGCAAATTAGAGATAACCTGAGAATAGTACTAAACACAATAGAATATTACGAGCAACACCCTGAGAAACAGTTAGCATTAGTGTTTGTCGATGCCCAAAAGGCTTTCGACAACCTAAATTGGAGCTTTATGATAAATCAAGTTAACTTAATGGGATTCGGGGCAAACTTCAGAAAGATGATACAAAACATCTATCATAAACAGAGAGCAAATATATTAATGAATGGGGATAAGACCCAGACATTCCAGATCCACAGAGGAGTAAGGCAAGGATGCCCCCTTTCCCCCTTACTATATATTCTGGCGTTGGAAGTACTATTGAGAAAGATCAGAGCGAACAAAGAAATTAAAGGGCTCAGGGTTAGAAAGGAAACCTATAAAATACAAGCCTTCGCGGATGATGTAGCTCTTATTATAGAAGACCCGCTAGAATCAGGACCAAAAGCCTTGCAAGAAATACAAAAGTATGGCCAAGTGGCTGGCCTTAAATTGAATAAGGAAAAAACAAAAATAATAGCAAAAAACATGACGGAAGTACAAAAAAAAAAATTGGAAAATCTATTAGGTCTCCAAATAGTCAAAAAAGTCAAGTATCTAGGAATTTGGATCACAGCGAGATACTCATCATTAAAAGATGATAATTATGCCCCACTACTGAATAAAATACAGGAGGAATTAAGGAGATGGGAAAAACTAAAATTGTCTTTGATAGGGAAAATAGCGGCAATTAAAATGAACACTTTACCTAAAATTTTATTTCTATTTCAAAATGTCCCTCTAAAATTAGATAGAAAATTCTTCCAAGATTTGAAAAAATATGTTAGGAATTTCATTTGGGAAGGAAAGAAATCGAGAATCTCACTCAAAATATTACAAGGGAAAAGAAAAATGGGCGGATTTGGACTCCCGGATTGGGAAACCTATCAAAAAGCAGCAAAACTAATCTGAATCAAAGAGTGGATCACTTTACGGAATAAGAGAATTCTAACAATTGAAGGCCATGACCTACAAGAAGGGTGGCACGCTCACCTCTGGGACTTGAAAAATAAGAAGAAATCCTATTTCCATAAACATAAAATTAGAGAAACTCTTATACAAATATGGCAAGAAATCAGACAGAGGATCTATACCAAAGTCCCGAACTGGCTTTCCATTATGGAGGCCTTGACCGCCCCAAATAGAACGGAAGTTATAAAGTTTGGTACATATAAATTTTAGAAGAAAATGGAAATCTTAAACCACTTGAGACTCTTAAAGAACAAGGCTATAAGGTAGATTGGTGGAATTATTTGCAGATGAATTCAAGATACCAAAAAGATAAGGACCAATTCGGGATTGAAATGAAATATGGAAATTTTGATAAAATCATATGGGGAGTAGATAAGAAAATGTTAACTAAACTATATAACTTTTTATTGGATGAGGATAAGGCAGAGGTTATTGCAAAGAATCAATTAAGTATTTGGGAAAAAAACTTCGGATACAATATTAATTATACTGACTGGGAAGAAGCATGGAATAGAAATTTTAAAATCACAAAATCAGCAACGTATAGGGAGAACCATTACAAAATACTACATAGATGGCATCTAGCCCCAGCCAGATTAGCAAAAATGTTTCCAAATCTCTCACCCAAGTGCTGGAAATGTGGTAAAGAAATTGGTACTTATTACCACATGTGGTGGTCTTGCCCAGAGGTAAAAAGATACTGGGCTAAAGTACGACAATGGTTACGTGAAATATTAGATCAGGAGGTAACATTGTCCTCAGAATTCTTCCTTTTGGGCATAGTAGGTGATGGCCTAAACAAAAATAAAACTCAACTCACAATGCAGATAATAACCGCAGCCAGATTAGTGTTAGCGAAATTTTGGAAAAGCAAAACTCAACCACCAGAAGAAATGTTAATAAATAAAATTTTAGAGTGTGCAGAAATGGCGAAGATAACGAGTCTCTTAATGGATGATGAGACATGTAAATATAACGAAGTATGGGGAAATTGGTACAATTGGTTAAATAATAAGAAAAAGTAAATGATATGAAACACTGTATCTCCGAACGACATATAGAATTTTGTCAACACTTTTTTTTCTTTTCTTCTTTCTTTCTTTTCTTTCTGTTTTCTTAATTTTGAAAATTCAATAAAGTATTTTTTAAAAAAAACTAAGCTGTGTCTTATACTCTGGTGCGTCTTATACTCCAAAAAATACGGTAATCTATACTGAGTGGAGATAAACACACGTGGAGACTCTTCTTCTCCTTCTTCTTCTTTTTCTTCTTCTTCTTCTTCTTCTTCTTCTTCTTCTTCTTCTTCTTCTTCTTCTTCTTCTTCTTCTTCTTCTT
>WNWU01013765.1:2062482-2185853 GCA_012654045.1 Ptyas mucosa | reverse complement strand
TTCTTCTTCTTCTTCTTCTTCTTCTTCTTCTTCTTCTTCTTCTTCTTTGTATACTGTCTGATTGATTGATTGATTGATTCAATTTATATGCCGCCCTTCATACTTTTGTATATACCTGCTTAGTAGGGCTTTCGCCCCCCCCCCCAAGCGGTGTTCTTTTTTATACAAAGTCAGCTTATTGCCCCCACAATCCGGGTCCTCATTTTACCTACCTTGAAAGGATGGAAGGCTGAGTCAACCTTGAGCCTGGTGAGATTCGAACTTGCAGTAATTGCAGGCAGCTGGTGCTAGGTATCAGCACTTTAGTCTGCTGCGCCACCAAGGCTCCAATAGGTTTCTGATACCTATTTTTTTCAAGGGAAAATCTGGAAGGAGTAAATTGAACCTGGTGGAGGACTATACAAATATTGCATACCTTGAGGAATGACTCTGGGACTGAATGAATAGTTTTAAGGTTTTGATCAATAGTTTTGATGTTATAGACAACTAAGAGTGTGGGATGTTGATAGATTTGTGATTTTTGGACTTATCAAAATAAAATGCCTCAACAGGAAATAACAAGCATATTTCAAAAGAAATGTCATCGATGTTTCAAAATATCCATGAAACTATAACAAAGAATCACAGGGAGATAAAGGATTTGATGTATGATATAGATGTGAGACTAGAAAATGTATGATATAGATGTGAGACTAGAAATATGATATAGATGTGAGACTAGAAAATAACAATGAAAAATGAACAGGAAACCCAGGAAACAGAGGAGAGAATAGAAAAAACAGAGGAAGGGAAAGAGCAGACAAAAACAACAAATGAACCCAAAAGATAAAGGAGAAGGAAGAGATAATCAAAACGGATGAAACAGATCAAGCTGACAATATATTTAGAGACTTGAATAGAGAATTGGATAAGCAGAAAGATATCCTTGAAGTGAGGACAAAGACACTCATAGGCATAGTGAAGATCTGGCAGTGAGAAGCAGTGGTAGAAGAGGGAACACTTAGACCAAGAAAGAACGATATAGGGAGACACAAAACGTTAAAGGACTATGGAAAGCATGCCAAAAAATCAATAAGAATTGAAATACTAAAATGAATGAGAGATGACAGATAGAAATAGAATATTCACCAATGTAAGATATGTGTTAACAAGATTTAGAATAGAGGTAGGAATTAGAAAGAGGGAAAATATTGTTATGTATACTACTATATAATGTTTTAAAATTAGTATGTAGAGGGAAGGATCAGAAGCTGAAAGATGATTGTATTATATGCCTTTAAACAATATTATTAAGGTTACCATGATTATTAGCATTAATGTAATATAATATTAAACAATTAAATGATGAGGGATTAAATACAAGGTAGAGCAAACATTACAATGTTAACAACTTTAATTGCATATTGATGATATGTTATGATAATGAGTATGACTAATGTAACAAATATAATTAAAATGGATAAGAGATGAAAGATAGAAATAGAATACTTACTAACATAAGATTGGTGTTATCAAGATATGAAATATTGGAAGAAATTAGAAAGGGGGAAATACTACAATCAATATTGTTATATAACATGTTAAAGGTAGATGAAAGCAGAGGTGAGTTTCAGCAGGTTCTGACCAGTTCTGGAAAACCGGTAGCAGAAATTTTTAGTAGTTCAGAGAACCGGTAGTAAATATTCTGACTGGCCCCGCCCCCATCTATTCTCTGCCTCCCAAGTCCCAGCTGATTGGGAGGAAATGGGGATTTTGCAGTAACCTTTCCCTGGAGTGGGATGGGAATGGAGATTTTACATTATCCTTCCCTGCCACGCCCACCAAGCCACACCCACCAAGCCATGCCACACCCAAGCCACACCCACAGAACCAGTAGTAAAAAATTTTGAAACCCACCACTGGATGAAAGGATAAGAATTTGAAAGATGACTGTATTATGTATAATGTTACTAGAAAGATTTGAGTATGATTAATGCAAGGTGATCAAAATTGTCAATTTTATTATTATTATTTGGTATCAACACCCAGAAACCACACTGTTGATGTATTTAATACTTATATACATTTAAAAATTAAAAAAAAACTTAAATTGAAAAAAATAATAATAGGTAATAATCAGCCTCCTTGAATTATATTTGGAGATGACTGGCAGCCAATGCAGCTTGCATAGCAGTGGTACACAGTAGTCCCATCTAGAGCACATTGCAATAATCTAATCCTAAAATGACCAGAACTTGAATGTTTGTCTGAAGGGCCTGCCATTTGAGGAAAGGGTACTATTGGTACACAAGATGAATTTAAGTTAACTTAACTTAACTTTCATAAATTTATCTATACATTTAATTTACACTTCTTTTGTGTGAATGTACCATTCTCATTGATCGTGGGTCCGGCGGTCAGGTATGGGTTAATGCTCTCCGTTGTTGGATCGGGTCTGCTAGTTGAAAAGCTCCACCTCCTCTTGCTACTCCCAGCTTTCAGACTCGATCCATTGGGATCCAGACACGGATTTGAGCTTCTCCTTGATCAGCCTTCCCACGATCAAGTTTGTTTTATAATTTTCAACTTTTTTCCCTTGGTTTTAGGATTTTGATCTTTATTTCATTTTTTCCTGCTCTGGGATTGAGCTTCCAGCGAGAAGGGCTTCGGCCTGAGCCCGCTGAGGACCGCTTTGCGGTTGGGATAGGCTCCCCTTTTGGGGTCTGAGCCTTCCCTAGCAGCGTGAAGGGCTCACACCCGATACCGCTGCAAACAGCTGGACAGCATGCGCTGGCCGCAGGCTCCAAGTTTGACTGCGCCAGGCTTTTTCGCGCTAGTGGCAGCGCGAGTAGCTCCGGAGCCTCCCAGCCTTGCTGGTCTCCGTAGAGCCTTTGGGGAGGCTGCCCTGCCTAGCGCTTTGACAGCGCACTCCCCAGTTGTCCCGGCGGCCGTTTTTAGCGCGTTTCCAAGCGCTTTGGACAGGAGGCGTTTTTCCAGCCTAGGAGCTTGCCGCTCTCGCCGCTTGGAGATTCGCGGCGCAAACGACCACGCGGCTTCGCGCTGGCTTCAGGAGCCGCGAATCAGGCCGCCTGGGATCGCTGAAGCCAGCGCGGTACGAGGGCTTTCTCTGGGCTTTGCCCTCACACCCTAAACAGCGGAGAAGCGACGGGAGACGTCGCAGCAGCCAGCGGAGCAGAGGGGCGGTTGGCAACATTCTTGTAAGTCCCCTCTAACGGTTTTAGACCCAGAGCCACCATTTTGGTTCTCCCTCGTGGTTGGCCTCCATTTTGTTTCAGGCTGCTCTCCCCAGACCCTGGCCTTAAGATCTGCCATTTTGTCTCCGCTCTCTCTTTTCAGTTTAGGCACTGTCTAAGATGGCTTCCACCAAACAGGCCAAAGCACTGAAGCAAGGCATCCAGGACAGGGAACAGCCTGGGACTTCCTCCCCTGTCCCTTCCAAAAGATCCAAGAAGTCCTCCTCTAAGGCCACTGACTCCAGGTCTAAAGAGGAAGAGAGGCTTCATTTGGCAATTGAACGGTCCATACAAAAAGCCATAAAGGAGGCTTCCATTAAGGAAACAGAATCTCCTGCTCCTAAAGGGCCTGTGACTTCCACACCTTTGGCTCCAGCCCCAGATCCCCCAGCCCAAACTCCGGCCCTTTCTCCGGATGGGGAGGGGGTCTCCAGTCAGTCTCGTAGACAGGTCAATGAGACTCTATTTGGGGACCAGGGAGAGAACCCCCTCCCGGTAGAGCAGCCCCTGGCTCCTGCAACCAGTATACCAGAGGAACCTCCCTCTCAACCAGGACAGTCTATCCAGCAGCCCCTTATTTCGCCAGAACTAGCGGCTTATATTCAGCAGGCCATCCGCCAGGGCATTGAGTCAGATTGCCAACGCCGGATGGCGTCTTGGGTCTCGGAATCTGCTTTTCATATTGATGTGGAGGGTTCCTGCCTCACCACGGACCGAGTTCAGGCCCCTAGGAGACCCTCTTCGACTACCACATCAGTGCAGGGCTCCAGAGGGGGGGAAGATTTAAGGGAGCCAGACCTATCAGATGATGAAGATTTATCACCTGATCAGCTTTCCTTCGTGGGTCTCTTCAAACCCCAGATGTTTAGGTCCCTCTTGCACAAAGCAAAGGTGACCACCGGTTCAGGGACGCCGGCTCCTCCATCTGCGGAGAGTCAAGGGGTTAACCCATCCATTCCCCTTTTTGAAGAACCCACCATCGAGGCTGAGGAGATTCCAGGACCCAAGCTATTTAGAGATGTACTTTCTAAGCAGTGGGGGGCACCAGCATCCGGTCCCAACCCCAATACTCTAGATAGGCGCATTTATAACCTGGCTCCGGAGATTTCTTCCCTGCTACAGGTCCCTACCATTGACGCCCCGGTGGTGGCTCTCTCCGGCCCTTCGAACTTCACAGGACCCCCAGAAGAGAGCCTCTGGCCTGAGGAACGTCGCCTGGAGCACGCGCTGGTCAAGTCTCACCAGGCTGCGGCCTGGTCGGTGAGGTCGTCCATGGCTGCCTCTTTCTTCAGTCGAGCTTCCATCCTGTGGCTACGACAACTTCAAGATCGCCTCCTGGTGGCCGACACATGATCTCACTAAGGTACTGGCAGCCTTAGAGTACATGGCAGATGCTACTTTGAATTCATCAAGGTTCTCGGCTAAGGCTATGGGGGCAGCGGTCATGGCCCGCAGATTGCTCTGGCTCAAGCAGTGGTAGGCCGACGTTAAATCCAAGTGGCGCCTAGCCACTTCCTCCTTCGAAGGCCCTTGTTTATTTGGGGCTCCCCTTGAGCCTCTATTGATAGAATTCAGGGACAAGCGCAAGATTCTCCCAGCCATGTCCCGACGGTCTGACCAACGACCTTCCTCATCCTTTCGGCCCTTTCGGGGGTCAGCGGGTACCTACTCAGGCCCTAGAGGCCAGAGATCCTTCCCATCCCGCCAGTCGCGTCCGTCGGACCAACAGGGATTTCAATCCCAATGGGGTCAGTCCAAGCGCCCCGTCCAGGGGGGAAGGGGCTGTCCCTTTTGTAGATTCCGCTTACAGTCTACCTGGTCCTCCCATTGGGGGCTGCCTGGCCGCCTTCGCCAGCCAATGGGAGACAACGTCCTCGGACGTTTGGGTCAGGGAGACGGTCAGGGTGGGCCTCTCCCTGGAATTTCTCTCCACCCCTCCGACTCACTTTCTGCGCTGCCCGGTCTCTCGGGATCGGACAGCCCGGCTCCGGATGGTATCGGCCGTTCAACATCTTCTCAAAATTCAGGCCGTAGAACCGGTACCTCCGGAGCAGCATGGACAAGGCTTTTACTCCCGCCTGTTCGTGATTCAGAAGCCGTCGGGGGGTTGCAGGGCAATTCTGGACCTGAAATCCCTGAATCGTCGGATCCCTTACTGTCGGTTCAAAATGGAGTCCCTACAATCCATCCTGGAAGCCATCAGGGGTGGAGATTTCCTCGCGTCCATAGATCTGACGGAGGCTTATCTCCATGTCCCCATTCACCCCGATTACCGCAAATTCCTGCGCTTCTGTTATGCGAGCTGTCATTATCAATATCGAGCCCTTCCATTCGGCCTATCCTCGGCGCCCCGAGTCTTTATGAAATTAATGGCCGCGCTAGTGGGCTACCTCCGCACCGTTCCCATCAGGATCCTTTTCTATCTGGATGACCTCCTGGTCCTGTCCAACTCGGAGGTCTTAGCGCGCCAGGACCTGGACACAACCCTCCGGGCCCTGGAGAGCCACGGGTTTTCCGTCAACATGGCCAAGAGCCACTTGATACCCACGACTCGCATACAGCACCTGGGGGCCATTATAGACTCCGCAGAAGGCAAAGTCTATCTTTCTCAGGACCGCCTGTCCAGCTTGCAGTCGCTGGTCAGGTCAGCTTCGTCAGGGAGGCCTGTCTCCCTGATGTCTCTGTCCCGACTCCTGGGAAAGATGGTCTCTTGCATTGGGATCGTCCCGTGGGCGCAACTCCACTGCAGGGCCCTGCAATGGTTTCTGCTGCCCTACCAGAAGAATCATTTAGAGACGTATTCCCTCAGGGTTTCCCTTCCCCGAAACGTCAGCATCTCCCTTCAGTGGTGGACCTCGGAGGCAGTCCTCAGGGGGCGGGAATACAAGGAGTTCCCTTGTCTGATCCTTATCACGGATGCCAACCTCCAGGGCTGGGACGCCCATCTGGCCTCCTCCATGGCCCAGGGCCGTTGGACCCAGTCTGACCTGAGGCACAATATAAATTGGCTCAAGCTTCGGGCCATCCATCTGGCTCTTCGGGTCTTCCACGACAGGGTACTAGACAAACACATCATTGTACGGACGGACAATGTAGCTGCCAAAGTTCATGTAAACCGCCTGGGGGGGACCCGCTCTCGCCACCTCACGGAGGAGGCTGAGAGACTGGGAGCCTGGGCGGAGACACATTTGAGGTCCATCAGGGCCTCCCACATCTCGGGGGTTGCGAACTCCCAGGCGGATTGGCTCAGCCGGGCGACGGTGGACCAGGGCGAGTGGAGCCTGGACCCAGCCTTGTTTCAAGCCGTCGCGGATCGCTTCGGGATGCCAGTCGTGGACTTGTTTGCCACTCGGGCCAACCACCAGACGGAGAGATTTTTCTCTCGCTTTCCGGAACCGGGGGTAGAGGCAGTGGACGCTCTGTACAGCAATTGGCCATCTGGCCTCCTCTACGCCTTCCCGCCACTGCCTCTGATACCCAAAGTCATCAGGAAGATGCTATCTCTGCGGGCGGAGCTTCTGCTGATCGCTCCGTTCTGGCCGCGCCATCCATGGCTGGCAGACCTCCAGGCGCTGTCGGTAGCCCGCCCCTGGCATCTTCCTCCGGACAGAGTGATCCTTCACCAGGGGCCTCTTCATCATCGGACCCTGCCTGGCTACAGCTGACTGCCTGGAGGTTGAGCGGCGCCTGTTAACAGCAGCCAAGGTGCCGGCTCGCATTGTCACCACCATTCAGGCAGCACACCGTCCTTCGACCACGCGAATATACAATTCAACATGGCGATCCTTCGCAACCTGGTGTGCCCGTCGGGACATCATGGCCATGACAGCCTCTACTATACAGGTACTGCGGTTTCTTCAGGACGGCCTTGACGCAGGTTTGGCTCCCAACACCTTGCGCAGACAGGTCGCCGCCCTCTCCACTATACTGTGTTGTGGGTCTCGGGGTTCCCTGTCAGGTCATATCCTTATCAGGCTATTTTTACGAGGGGCGGCTAACCTTCGCCCGGGCCCTGTCCCCAGGTACCCCTCCTGGGATCTGCCCCGGGTTCTGGACGCTCTGACGAGGGCTCCCTTCGAGCCCCTCAGGGTTGTGGGACTCCGTTTCCTTTCTTATAAGGTCGCATTCCTATTGGCAATAACCTCGGCCAGGCGGATTTCAGAGTTGGCGGCCCTCTCCATGAAGGCCGATCTCTGTATCTTTCACGACGACCGGGTGGTCCTTCGATTGGACCCTACGTTCCTACCAAAGGTAAATTCTCCCTTCCACCGAGCTCAGGAACTTATCCTCCCCAATTTTTACCCCAATCCTTCCCATCCATCGGAACGCGCCTGGCACACTCTGGATGTGAGACGGGCCCTCCGGATCTATCTCCGCTGGACTTCGGACTTTAGATGGATGGAGTCTTTCCTGGTGTCATTTCAACTGGCCACCATGGGCCACAGGGTGTCCTCCAGCATTGTGGGGCGGTGGATTAGGGCTACCATAGCCACAGCGTATGAATCACAGAACCTCCGGGTTCCTCCCCGTATCACGGCCCATTCCACGCGCAGTGCCACCACGTCGGCAGCATGGGCCACCCAGGCGCCCTTGGAAGAAGTTTGCCGGGTGGCTGCCTGGTCATCTCCCTCCCCGTTCATCCGCCATTACCGATTGGACCAGTTTGCATCAGCAGACGCGGCCTTTGGCCGCCGTGTTTTACAACAGGTCCTCCACAGGTCGTCTCCTCGGGCCCGGCCTGATCCCGCCCATTAGGTAGGAGCTTTGGTATGTCCCATACCTGACTGCCGGACCCACGTTCAATGAGAATGGGCTTTGCCTTACCTGAAAGCCCTTTCTGATTGGGGTGGGTCCAGTGGTCAGTCCCACCCTGTTCAGCTCCGGGCCGCTTCAGTGTGGCCCTGGGGTCCTCTCTCTTTCTTCTCTTTCAGCTCACCGTGTCAGTCTGCTACAATTCATCTCTCGTCAGAAAGCTGGAAGTAGCAAGAGGAGGCGGAGCTTTTCAACTAGCAGACCCGATCCAACAATGGAGAGCATTAACCCATACCTGACCGCCGGACCCACCCCAATCAGAAAGGGCTTTCAGGTAAGTTAAAGCCCATATTAGTGATCTTCCACAGAATCTGAAGAAAGATGTGGTTGCTATAGTCATATATGATTTGCATCTTTTATCAAGTTCAATCTGCTAATCTCATTTCAAGGAAGCAGATGAAAAATTAAATTTTGTGGAAAAAATAATTATCACTGGTTATGTCCATTGCATGTGTTTTTTTTAAAAAAGTTATTGCATAATATGACAACAAAAAGATTGTATAATAAAAGATGGAAGTGTAACCTCAAAATGTAAGTAACTAAGTTAGCAATAACACAAATTGTTATGATATATGTTACAATAATCAGAAAATACCCTTTTTTCTAGACAATAAATTAAACCTTGATCATGTGAAATTATATTGTTCAGTCTTTTTATTTCCAATTTAAAAGCCAAGCCTGAGAGTCTACATCAGGACTGTCAAACTTGCAGCCCATGGGCCAGATGTGTCACATGCTGGCCATGCCCATGCCCAGTTTAGCAAAGAAGTGATGCCATGACAACTCGACTTTGACACCAAGTCAGCTTTTGATGCTGAACACACAGTAGACTGGGCGTTGGTCCTACCTAAGTGCTGATTCTCTTCAGCTGTGGAATGGTCCAGGAATGAGTTGATACAGTCTGATCTGCCTGGAGACTGAGTCATAATCTTTTGGCCACGCCTCCATGTCTCTCCGTCAGGCCCCAGTTTTCAGCAATGAAAGACCTGAAAGAGAATCTAAGCCAGAACATTAGTAAGGCCCTGGCTCCAGGCCCACATGATGACAGGCGGGGCTGAACCATTCCACAGCTGAAGAGAATCGGTACTTAGGTAGGACCAATGCCCATTCTCCTAATAGGCTGCGGAATGGTCCAGAAACGGGACATACCAAAGCCTGGCTGTGGTATGGGCGGGAAGCCGATGGGCCTGGAGCACCCATGGCTAAGTGTACCTGCTGAAGGACCTGTCTCCCGAAGGACACCTCCACAAAGGCGAAGACATCCAGCTTATTAGCCTGATAAAGGTGAAGGAGTGGTCCAGGTAGCCGCCCTACAAATTTCCTCAAGGGAGGCTTGTGTAGCCCACGCAGCGGTGGTCGCTGCACTACGTGTAGAGTACGCAGTAATGCACCTAGGTAATGGCAGTGCATTTGTCTCATATTGTTCTGCCCCAGCTATGGACCCCAAAGAATGCAGCACACACAAAGTCCATTCAAACCTTAGTTTACTAAATAAACCAGTTCTTTACAACAGTGGCTGTTAATTAACTGCATTAACAGCTGTCAAGAATTCAAAGAATAATACTGAAAGCTTACTGTGGTTGGCAGAATGTGCAGAAGCAATTTTTAGGAAGCTGATAAGAGAACTAAGATCAGGACACGAAGGAGAGTGAATGAAGTTGTTCCCTGCAAATTGCTTCAGTCAGCATTCCTCCTTAAATAGGCTAAGGAAGTGGCCAATTAGCCCCAAGCCTTATGCTCGAGGAGACTTCCTCCTGAGGAGCCACTCCTGCCTTTTGGCAGCTCTGTGTGCCCGTGCATTGAGAAGAGGCTCCTCCTCTTCATCCTCTTCACTTAAGGGAGCTTCTGGAGGTTCTGAAGGCCCTTGCTAAATCCCCGCCTCTGGCACCACATCTTCTCCAGTCTTCTCATTGTCTGACTTGAGTGCCAGCTGCACAGGCTGCTGGCGCAGCACCACACCAGCCTCCTCGTTGTTGGAATCAGCTACTAGCTGCACAGGCCGCTGACGGGCCACAACACATATGCTCAGGTGATACAGGCCCTGATCCAGTGACCCACGGTCGAAGAAGACACTTTGGTGCCAATCGACGTCGGATGGAAAGATACGAAGAGAGCCTCGGACTTCCTGGAGGGCACAGTACGTGTAATGTACACTTTGAGGGCTTGCCGCACATCCAAGGTGTGCCACTTATTCTCCAAGGCATGGGAAGGCCAAGGACAAAAGTTAGGCAAGATGACCTCCTGGGCACAGTGGAACCAGGAATTCACCTTGGGAATGAAGGAGGGGTCAAGCCGTAGTATTATCTTATCCGGATGGAATATGCATAGGTCAGCCCTTACTGAGAGAGTTGCTAGTTTGGATATGCACCTAGCGGATGTAATAGCTGCCAGAAAGACCACCTTAAGGGTGAGATGACGAAGGCTTGCCACTCTCAGAGGCTCAAAGAGAGGTTCCATCAGGGCCCACAATCCTTTAGGTAAATCCCAAGTGGGATAGCGGTGTACCACCGGAGGCCGCAGATTACTGGCACCCCGGAGCAACCTGCAGATGACAGGGTGATGAGTGAGGGGCTCCGCATCGGGGCTCGACAGGACAGTGGAGAGTGTGGCCACATGTTGTTTGATGGTGTTGTGAGCCAGTCCTTTGTCGAGGCCATCCTGAAGAAACTCCAGCACCTGTGGAACAGAAGCTGAGACAGGGTTAATGCGACACGCAGCGCACCAGATAGAAAATACCTGCCAGGTGGAGTTGTAGATCCAGATGGTGGACTGCTTCCTATCCACCTGAATGGTCTGGATGACCCTCTTGGAGAAGGCAACCCGTCTCAGGAGGACCCCTTCAAGTGCTAGGCGGTCAGTTGGAGCCACTGAGGCTCTGGATGGAGTAGGACACCCTGGCTGAGAGAGATCATCCGTGGGGGAATCCTCCAAGGCTGTGAGATGGATAGCGTGACAAGATTCGAGAACCATGGTCTCCGTAGCCAATGAGGGGCCATGATCTTGCGAATCACCCCTGGAATCAGGGGCAGAGGCGGGAAGGCATAGAGCAGGCCGGGAGGCCAGTCACAGCGAAGTGCTTTGGTCCCCTCCGCCCCTTGGGTCGGAAACCTCATGATGTAGCGAGGAAGGTACGCGTTCAGGTTGGAGGCAAACAAGTCTACCAGAGGCTGGCTGAAGCAGGAGCAGATGTCCAGGAAGAGATTGGGGTGGAGACTCCATTCGGCGTTCTCCACTGGAGTCCTGCTCTGGAAGTCCACCTAAGTGCTTAACAAGCCCACGATTTGTTCCGCCTTCAGAGAAAGGACATTTGTTTCCGCCCATCTCCTGAGGTGGAGGGCCTCCACCATGAGGCGCCGTAATCAGGTGCCGTCCTGGTGGTTGACGTGTGCCTTTGCCACGGTGTTGTCCGTAAGCACGAGGACGTGCTGGCCTCGCACCAGTGGGTGAAAGTGTCATAGCGCCAAGTGGATTGCACTCAGCTCCAACCAATTGATATTGTGGGCAAGGTCCTGGGGGCACCAGTGACCTTGTGCCACATGGTGGTCGAGGTGAGCTCCCCAGCCGTAGAGGCTGGCATCTGACATGATGGAGATCCTTTGGGGCTCCTTGAATATTGTCCCCTTGTCTATGGCAGAGGACGTCCACCAGCGGAGGGAACGTCAGACTGTCAGAGGGACCCGAACCAGGGTCTGGGAGTTTGACACCTTGGCCTGTTGAAATGGAAGCAGGAACCACTGTAGGCTCCGCAAGTGAAGTCAAGCCCAGGGCACTATTTGGAGGCACGACACCATCTTTGCTAGCAATGGTGATAATGTGGCCAGGGAAACCTTGGGGTTCCAAGGTTTACAAAGGGATATTTTGTGGCTGAGGATTTGTGAATTGGAGAGAAACATCTGCTGGTGGAAAGAAAGTATCATACTAAGCTTATTTATATCATCGTGAGAAAATTCTGGAAGTACTGTAGGAGTGTTTTGTTTATATAACTAGAACGTGATTGCAAGAGGAGCAGGGAGAATAAAGACTGAAATTGGAATGGCTCAAAGGAACATTTGAATTGGATAGTATCTGGAAAGAAAAAAAGAAAAAAGAAAAAAGACACTACATGGACTTTGAATATGAATTATATGTAAAGGAATAATAAACTTAAAAATCCTTGCCTTTTAAATTGATAACAGAGAATTGGGAAGGAAATAAATAAAAATAAAGATACAGATGATTACACTAGGATTAAAAAAGATGATTACACTGGGATTAACAGTGACAGAATAAAATGATTACACTGGGATTAACAGTGATAGAATAAAAAAGATTATCACACTAGGATTAATAGTGACAGAATAAAAAAACTGATTACACTGGGATTAATAGTGATAGAATAAAAATAGATAAGGGGGAATACATCTCAAAAAGAGGAGGAGGAGCAGTGGTGGCAGACTGTTCGTGCCGGCAAAGTTTGGTGCAGGAGCCTTTCCGGGCCCAAAACGGGGCACGGGGGGACGAATGTGCGGGTGGTGCCAGCAGCGTCTTGACTAGGCCACTTCGGCCTCCAAATGTGCAGCCTCCGCCGGCCTGCCTGGGCTTCTCCTGCTGGGAGCGGCTGGACAAGCAGGTACACCTGGCGGAGCTTTGGCAGAACAGCAGCCGGTGAGGGCGGGGGGGATGGGCTGCCTGCTCAGGTGACCACATGGCCGTCATCAAAGCAGGGCTGAGAAACCCTCTTAGCTCGCTCGCCAGTTGCACATGTCCCCTGGACTATGGGCGTCACCATCTCCCCCTGTGGCGGCCAGAGAGCCTGGCTCGGTGGTGGGGGTTGGGCGGGGGTGCCATGCCACCTGTGGTTGGACCCATCGCCCAATCTCCACCATGCCTGCTGCTGCGCTGCCGGCCGAGCCAATGCCGGAGGAGGACCAGCGGGCGGGGCAGCCGGCCGCCCTTCTCCTCCTTCCCCAGCGTTGATTCAGGGACACAACTGTCAAACCCATCTGGAGTCGAGAGGGGACTTCGAAACAGGGACGCAATCATCGCCCCGTGTCCTCCTCGGCTTACAACTTTACAAAACACATGGGCAGTAGTTAGATTAGCTTTAAAGGAAGCTAGACAGGTTTTTAAAATTCAAACTGACAAGAAAAGGATGGAACCCAAACCTTCCCATGTTGGAGATAGAGTATACTTATTTACAAAATTCCTGAAATCATTACAGCCATCAAAGAAACTAGGGCCAAATTTCATTGGATCTTTCCCTATCACTAAGGTCATCAATCCAGAACTACTCCTTCCAAAGACATTCAGGCAAGTCCACCCAGTATTTCACATTAGTTTACTCAAACGAGAGGTAATCTCATCACTCAGACCACCTGTTCCCATCATGATAGAAGATGAACAACACTTTAAAATCAAGGAAATCCTTGACTCTAAGATCCACATAGGGAAAATCCAATAGTTGCTTGGAAACATTTACCCTCATCCCAAAATGAATGGGTCCCTAAACTACTCCTTCCAAAGACACTTAGGCAAGTCCATCAATTCATAAATTGGTTCATTTATGCTACTGCTATACTGTACATTCATTATTATGATTGGTTATTTTCCTGTTCCTTCAATTGTCAATTGGAAAATCTGAATTTCTGAATTACAAAGAGCAGAAGTTATTAGTGCAGTGATGGTAAAAACTTGTGGATTGCATTTGGCCTCTTAATTCCTTTTCGTTGCCCTACAAAATTGCACAGAAACCACAAAATTCTAAAGAAATGTAGCTGTAAATTATCAATTTGCTAGATGAAATTATTAGCAGAATTATTTAGAACTTTGAAATACATCTCAGCAACTAAAAAAGTGAAATAGCCCCCCTTCAAAACATAAACTACATGAAAATTCTACCACTATCTTGGTGTGCTTCAGCATGAACCAGCCCTAAAAATGAGAATTCATATGTATTTATTCTTAATTTTATAAGAAGGATTTTTCTCTCTGTCACCTTCTAAACATAGCACTGACAAAATTCAGTTTTGCACTGGCTAGCTAGCTTTCATTTTCCTATAAAATACAGGTAGTCCTCCACTTATCATCACCATTGGTGTTCCATTGCTAAGTGATGCTGTTGTTAAGTGCCTAATTTTATAACTGTTTTTGCCATGGTCATTAACCAAATATTCACATTTGTTAAGGGAATCGGACTTCCTTGCTAACTTTGCTTGTCAGAAGCCCCATAGGAAGGCTGTAAATGGCAATCACATTGTAAATACATGCCAGTTGTACCCAAAGTTGATCATGTGATTGCAGGAACACTGTGATGGTGATAAGTACCAGGATCAGTCATAAATCACTATTTTCTGCCCTGTTGTAGCTTCAAACATTTGGTCATAAATCAAAGGATGCCTCTATGCTGTCTCTAATGGAATCTAAAATGTTTGTAACTTATTACTGAGTTATTGCTACAACTGGAAGAATCTCTCTATTATCAATGGCTTCAACTAAAAAGATTCTTCAGCCTAAAGATTCAGATTCTAAAAGATCTGCCCACTCTAAAGCTTGGTGCTGTCTTGGAATATACCAACATGCAAAGTAGCATCAATTTATTGACTGTAAGACAAAATACAAAAGTGATAGAGAAGGAAAAGCCAACTTTGTTTGCAGACAAGACCTCAATATGAAAATGAATGTTTTAATATGTGTATAGTATAGAAATAAACAGTTGCCAAAAGTCAAAAGGTTGGGGTTTATTATGCATATCTACTCTATCACTGGGCACATTTTGAACAATCAAGTTGGGGTTTATGTAAGGAATTGTGTATGAGATTATAATCTGGAATTGCATTGGAAATCCTTGTAGTTTTATTGACAGGTCTTGTATCCTATGTGCTCTTTATTTTTATGCAAATATATTACTCCAAAATAATATAAAGTAAGATTTTTTTTAAACTCAGCAGGGACAACATGCAGATAGACGCTAATATCAAAAATAAACAAGTCAGAAATAAAACTCTTCTTCTACTGTTTAGTAATTATAATAATTAAAAGTGATAACAGATCCCAGCATGAGACAAAATCTGCATGCCCCCCCTCCAGCTAATATTATTTATTTATTTATTTATTATTTTATTTACAGAATTTATATGCCACCCTTCTCCTGAAGAACTCAGGGCAGCGAACACAAGTTAAAAACATACAACAATAAAAACTCACTAAAACCAGATTAAAATAATAAACAATAAAAACCCAAGGATCAGAATCAGCCCATTTGTTGGAATAACCAAATCTTCAGGCCTCGACGGAAGGAGCAGAGATCCACGGCTGTTCAGAGCTCGGTGGGTAGTTCGTTCCAGAGGGTAGGGGCACCCACGGAGAACGCCCTACCCCTGGGCATCGCCAGACGGCGTTGCCTGGTCGATGGTACCCTAAGGAGAGCAACCCTATGGGAGTGGACAGGACGGTGGGAAGAAGGCATGAGATGGTTCTGCAGATATCCCGGACCTAAGCCATGTAGGGCTTTATAGCTCAATACCAGCACCTTGAAGCGGATCTGGAGGACCACCGGTAGCCAGTGCAGCTCGCACAGGAGAGGTGTTACACAGGAGTAATGAGGGGCTCCCGTAACAACCCACACAGCCGCATTCTGGACCAGCTGGAGCCTCCGGGTGCACCTCAAGGGCAGCCCCATGTAGAGGGAGTTGCAGTAATCCAAGCGGGAGGTAACCAGGGCATGAGTGACCGTGCAAAGGGCATCGTGGTCTAGAAAAGGGCGCAACTGGCACAACAGGTGCACCTGTGTGAAAGCCCCCCTGGTCACGGCTGTCAAATGGTCTTCTAGGGACAGCCGGGAATCCAGGAGGAGACCCAAGTTGCGGGCCCTTTCAATGGGGGCAAGTACCTCCCCTCCCATCAAAAGTGACGGGACCTCTAGAACACAGGATGCGACATCCACAACCACTCAATCTTGGAAGGGTTGAGTCTGAGTCTGTTCCTGCCCATCCAGGCCTGCACTGCCTCCAAGCATCAGGACATCATGGAAAGGGCATCCCCGGGGTGGCCCAGGGTGGGCATATATAATTGAGTATCATCAGCATATTGATGATACCTCACCCCGAAACCACGAATGATCTCACCCAGCGGCTTCATATAGATGTTAAAGAGTAGGGGGGAGAGAACCGACCCCTAAGGCACTCCACAAGTTAGGGGCCTTGGGGTGGACCTCTGTCCCCCCGCCCATACAAACTGTGAGCGACCTGAGAGGTAGGAGAACCACTGTAAAACAGTGCCTCCTACCCCCAACCCCCCAAGTCGCTGCAGTAGGATATCATGGTCGATGGTATCAAAGGTTGCTGAGAGGTCAAGTAGGACCAGGGTGGAGAGATCATTCTCAGGCCTGCCAGAGATCATTCACCAGGGCGACCAATGCCGTTTCTGTGCTGTGCCCGCGCCATAAACCCGATTTGTATGGGTCTAGATACTCCTTTTCCTCCAGGAACTGTGGGAGCTGTTGTGCCACCACGGTCTCAACAACCTTCACAATAAAGCGAAGGTTGGAGACGGGCCGATAGTTGTTAAGTGAGTCTGGATCCAGGGCAGGCTTCTTGAGTAGGGGTCGAACTACCGCCTCCTTAAGCAAGGTGGGGAAGACCCCCTCCCTCAAAGAAGAGTTGATAATTGCCAGGATCCGTCTCCAGTCACCTCCCGGGCAGCCGAAACAAGCCAGGAGGGACACGGATCCAGCAAACACGTGGAGGCACCCAGTCTACCCACGATCCTGTCCACGTCATTGACAGAAACAAAGTCAAACTCAACCAGGTGTTACTCCCAAGATCTATCCCAGTCTCCCAAGTGGATTCCGCCCAGTCAGAATCCAATCCAGTCGGGATCTGAGTGATTTTATCATGCAGAAACTGTACAAAATCCTCAGCTCTGCCCTGCAAGGGGTCTTCCCTCGCTTCCTGATTGAGGAGGGAGCGGGTCGCTCAAAAAAGGGTAGCTGGGCGGTTTTCTGCAGATGCAATGAGAGCGGCAAAGTAATCCCGCTTCACCGCTTCCATTGCCACAAGATAAGACCTAAAATGGGTTCTTAGCTGTGTTCAATCAGATTCAGACTGGGAGGACCTCCAACACTCCTCTAGGTGTCTTTTCCGATGCTTCATTTCCCAGAGCTCCATGGAGAACCAAGGAGCCACCAGGGATCTGCATCGGGTCAGAGGCCGCAAAGGTGCGATTTGGTCCAAGGCGCTGGCAGCCGCTTGTTCCCAGGCTGCCACCAACGACTTGGGTGAATCGTGGGATTGAGATGCGGGGAATGTCCCAAGCTCCATCAAGAACCTCTCTGGGTCCATCAGGCGTAACTGGGGCGGAACCATTTCACTGGTTCCGCCTCCCAGCAATGAGGGTTGGCGGATTGAAAGTCCAGTCTAAGGAGGGAATGGTTGGTCCACAACAGGGGGGCGATGGAAAGTTCCCCCCTACCCTGACCATTTATCCAATGCCCAGAGAGAAAAACCAGGTTGAGTGTGTGTCCTCCCCTATGAGTTGGGCCCTGAACAACCTGAGTCAGGTCCATGGCTGCCTTGGAGGCCATGAACTCCTGAACTGTCAGCTGAGATATCAGCTGAGACTGGCATTCATTCAAGCAAATAGCTTTTATTTCTTTTGAGTAAACAAATCTTGGTTGCTCTCTGTTTTAATTACGTTTCCTATGGATACAGGAGAGAATAGCATTTCATAATGCAACAACTTTTATCTGGGACAGGTTCAGTGATTTTAGGGGAAAAAGAAGAGTACTTTCAGTTTGTTTTAAGCTACTTAATTCCACTTATCTGTTTTACACAATCTTAATTCTTTATACGATTCTCTTTCTTTAATCCATACTAGATTTTGTATTAGTTAATATGTATAAAATGCTTAGGCCGAAGTCACATAATAGTGTGAAGCGAGCGGCTGTGAAGCTTCCTCGCCGAGAGAGGGGCAGATGGACGCTGTGCTTATAGGGGGGAGTGGTACCACACACCTCCCTTTCTCCCTGGCTGACTGATCCCAGCCCTGCCTCTTCTCAGCCTCTTTTAACTCTGGAGTTTGCCGCTCTCCACAGCTTAGCACTCTTTTCAATTGGGGAGTGAGGCAAGAGCATGCACAGCGTCCGCTGTGCGCGCTCTTGCCTCACTCTCGGCTTCCCGGCGGCTCGCTTTGAAATAGGCGAGCCATTCCCTTGGAAGTAGGCACCCCTGGGGCTTGTGATTAGCAGCCTCCACATGGAGCTTTCAATCACCTCTCCGGGAAGCTTCCTCGCTGAGAGACAGGCAGACAGAGGCATAAAATCCTGAAATCTTGAGACTAAACTAAAACTGATAGTTGAAGAATCTGAATATCTCTCTCTCCCTCTCTCTCTCTCTCTCTCTCTCCCTCCCTCCCTCCCTCCCTCCCTCCCTCCCCCCCACCCCCCTCTCTCTTTTCCTTCTGAAAAATCGATTCGGCAAATAAGCATCCTGGTCCTGATCTCTCCTGAGAGATTTAAGATTCTTCTTAGTCTCAAAAGATTTCAGGGCACAGAAAAGGAGAACCTCTGGCTGCCCTGCTGCTCCTTCCCCGGTGTTGACTCAGGGACACAACTGCAAAACCTGTCCGGAGTCGAGAGGGGATTAGAGACAGGGACGTGATCATCACCGAACATCCTCCTTGGCTTGTAACAGATGGTTCAGGTGGGGCGCAAGAAGGCGAAGCGGTCGAAGTGGCTGCTGAGCACAGGGTGTGTGTGTGTCTCCTTGGGACGCGGAGAAGCCAGTTGGGTTTGGATCGTAGGATGCTAAAAAGTTAACCCTCACCTCAACTCTCTGCAGATCCACCCACCAGTGCCTGGATAGGAAAGTAGAGGCGCCTGTAAATTAACATGCGTTCATGTCTGAAAGCTATTCACGAGAAATCAGGACTGGGGTGCTTATTTGCTGAATCGATTTTTCGGAAGGAAAAGAGAGAGGTGGAGGGAGGGAGGGAGGGAGAGAGAGAGAGAGAGAGAGAGAGAGATTGATTCAGATTCTTTAGGTATCAGTTTTAGTTTAGTCTCAAAAGATTTCAGGACATGGAAAAGGAGAAACTCAGGCTGCCTTTCTGCTCCTTCCCCAGCATTATAGGGGTTGGGCAGGGGTGCCGTACCGCCTGCAGTTGGGCCCCGGGCCTGACCTCCACCATGTTTGCCGCTGCGCCACCAGCCGAGCCAATGATCTCTCTTGAGTAATCTTCGGACATGAACTAAACCCGCACTGCAGCCGCACATTAATTTACAGATGCCTCTACTTTCAGCAACCCTATCCAGGTGCTGGTGGGTGGGTAGGGGGGATCTGCAGAGACTCGAGGGTTAACTTTTCAGCACCCCCCCCATCCCACGATCCAAACCCAACTGGGTTCTCTGCATCCAAGGGACACACACACACACACCCTGCGCTCAGCAGCCACTTCTATCGGCTTCGCCTTATTGCGCCCACCCGCGCCATCTGTTGCAAGCCAAGGAGGACACAGTGTGATGATCGTGTCCCTGTTTTGAAATCCCCTCTTGACTCCAGATGAGTTTCACATCAATGCCGGGGAAGGAGGAGAAGGGCGGCCGGCAGCCCCGCCCGCTGGTCCTCCTCCGGCATTGGCTCGGCTGGCAGCGCAGCATCGGCTCGGCTGGCAGCGCAGCAGCAGGCATGGTGGAGATTGGGCGATGGATCCAACCACAGGTGGCATGGCACCCCCGCCCAACCCCCACCACGAAGCCAGGCTCTCTGGCCGCCACAGGGGGAGGTGGCGACGCCCATAGTCCAGGGGACATGTGTGACTGGCGAGCGAGCTAAGAGGGTTTCTCAGCCCTGCTTTGATGGCGGCCCTGCGCAGGCAGCCCATCCCCCCTGCCCTCACCAGCTGCTGTTTTGCCAAAGCTCCAGCAGGTGCACCTGCTTGTCCAGCCGCTCCCAGCAGGAGAAGCCCAGGCAGGCCGGCGGAGGCTGCACATTTGGAGGCCGAAGTGGCCTAGTCAAGACGCTGCTGGCACCACCCGCACATTCCCCCCCCCATGCCCCGTTTTGGGCCCGGAAAGGCTCCTGCACCAAACTTTGCCAGCACGAACAGTCTGCCACCACTGCTCCTCCTCCTCTTTTTGAGATGTATTCCCCCTTATCTATTTTTATTCTATCACTATTAATCCCAGTGTAATCAGTTTTTTTATTCTGTCACTGTTAATCCCAGTGTGATAATCTTTTTTATTCTATCACTGTTAATCCCAGTGTAATCATTTTATTCTGTCACTGTTAATCCCAGTGTAATCAACTTTTTTATTCTCTCACTGTTAATCCCAGTGTAATCATCTTTTTTATTCTGTCACTGTTAATCCTAGTGTAATCATCTGTATCTTTATTTTTTTTATTTCCTTCCCAATTCTCTGTTATCAATTTAAAAGGCAAGGATTTTTAAGTTTATTATTCCTTTACATATAATTCATATTCAAAGTCCATGTAGTGTCTTTTTTCTTTTTTCTTTTTTTCTTTCCAGATACTATCCAATTCAAATGTTCCTTTGAGCCATTCCAATTTCAGTCTTTATTCTCCCTGCTCCTCTTGCAATCACGTTTTAGTTATATAAACAAAACACTCCTACAGTACTTCCAGAATTTTCTCACGATGATATAAATAAGCTTAGTATGATACTTTCTTTCCACCAGCAGATGTTTCTCTCCAATTCACAAATCCTCAGCCACAAAATATCCCTTTGTAAATCCACAAAAATGATTATTTCCTCTTCTCCGAATTAAATCCTTTTGTTGTTTAAAGAATACTTCTCTATCTCCTTTTTTCTTGTCTTGTTTTAATTTCATCCAAATCCAGTTTTAAATCCTGGTGAAAGGTTCCTTTTAAGGCTTTAGTTTTAGTTTTAAAATTCCTTTTGTTCCTTCGCTTAAATTCCCGAGTGCCAATTAGCCCCTAATTAGTCATTGGGACTTGTTTCAAGCTTTTAAAAGCTTTTTCTTCTTACCTGTGAGTTGGCCAATTACTCACCCGGTAACAATACTCTGTTCACTCTCCACTGCTGCTCACATCTTAAACCAGTTGCCCCAGCTTGTAGCGGACATAATGAGCGCTTCCCCCACCGTCGAGTCAAAGAGCTGTCTCCGACCTTCCGGGGAGCTTGCCTGCTCCTCTTTGGTCTTTTGTGACACACCTCTCTCTCCCCCGTCCTTCCAGGTGGTTCTGGTCCGAAGACCCCCCGACAGCGGTTTGTCTGGCTGGGTTTTCGTGAAGCCCTTCGAAGCTTTGCTATTTCCCAGCCAGTATCACCATGACACTTCCGGTTCCTCCCCTTGAACCCCTTCTTGTAGAGGACAAAGATAAGCGCAAGGTTTTACCTTCTGCAGCTTGGAGGGTGGACAGGTGAGTTACTCCATACTCCTGGAGGCAGGAAGGGTTGTCCCAACAGTGGTTTTATCACCAAGGGCAGTTTCACCAGCAAGACAGGCAGCCATTTTGGTACAGGGACCTTCAGATTGAATCCCAAAGACGGTCCTTTTGTGGAACTGGCAGCCGCCAGTTCCGCAAACAGAAATGACCCCTCCATTCCCCCCATAGGAGGTCGATTGAGCCTCTTTGCAGACCAATGGGTGCTCACAACCATGGACTCCTGGGTCCTCAGGACCATCAAATTCGGTCTACGTCTGGAGTTCCTCTCCAGCCCTCTGGACCACTTCATGCCATACCCTGTCTCCCGCCACTCAGCCAAGCTAGCACCTCCTAAACATCAGGGCCATAGAGGCCGTTCCATCAGGCCAAAGGAGACAGGGGTACTATTCCAACCTTTTCGTAGTGCCAAAGCATCCTGGGGGCTGGAGAATAATCCTTGACCTAAAGAATCTCAACACCCACCTGGTCTACAGGAGGTTCAAGATGTGTTCTCTCAAGTCCATCCTTGAGGGAATCCACCCGGGGGATTTCTTGGCCTTGATAGAGTTCTCCGAGGTCTATCTCCACATTCCGATCACCCACACGCATCGGAAGTATCTCTGATTCAGCTATGCGGGTTGCCATCTGCAATACTGTGCCCTGACATTTGGGCTGGCATTGGCACCGCGCTGTTTCACCAAACTTCTGGCTGTCCTGCGGTTAATCCTGGTGTGGCTTCAGGCATACTTAGACGATATACTGGTTCAGGCCTCCTCCCTTCTGAGGGCTCAGGAGGACCTGCAATTGACCCTTCAGACCTTGGGGGACCACGGCTTTCTGGTCAACCTCCCAAAAAGCCATCTAGATCCCGTGACCAGCCTGACCCATCTAGGCGCCCTCATAGACACCAGGATGGGAGAGGTCTTCCTCTTCCAGGACAGGAAAGTAGCCATCAGGACACTGGTGACCCACATACATCGGAACCCCAAGGTTTCCCTGGCCACATTATCATCATTGCTAGCAAAGATGGTGTTGTACCTCCAAATCGTGCCCTGGGCTTGACTTCACTTGCGTAGCCTATAGTGGTTCCTGCTTCCATTCCAACGGGCCAAGGTGTCAAATTCCTGGACCCTGGTTCGGGTCCCTCTGACAGGCTTACAATTTTTTTTTTTAATATATAAGAAAAGTTTTTATTGGTTAAAAATATACAATATTATAGTTTACAATATGTTGAATTTTCAATATCTTTATAAAAAAGATATTTAGGTTATTATTTTCTCTTTTTTAAATTCTCACACAACAGACGTTATTATGTTAAATCAAAACAAACAACCAGATTATATAAAAGTTATGTAAACAAAGAAAGCCAATAGCCAAAATATTATACAAAGTACAGTGAAAAAAAAGAGTAAAAAGAGATATCAAAAAAAAAATTAGATAATAGATTCCCCTCCTTTCTTCATTTCCTAGTTCTAGCTCTTAGAACCATGGCCTGGCCTCCCCCCTCCTCCCGGCCCGCCACAGCCCCGTCCGCCCCCGCTCCTTGTTCATCTAATACTTCCCCCTCTTCAGCTCCTGTATCTTCTCCCTCTAGGAAGGACTTATGCTGCTCAAAAAAGGCCTTAGCCTCCGCTACGTTATTAATTTTCTTCCTACTGTCCTTCCAGTAAATCATCAAACCCTCCGGAATCAACCACCTAAAGCCTACTCCCTTAAGGTACAACTTGTTTGATAAAAAATAATATTTTCTCCTTAATTCTCGTACCTGTCTGGGAATCTGCTTTAGGATGGTGACCTCCTTGCCCCTGTACACCAGCACCCCCAGTCTTTGTTTTCTCAATATCTCATCTCTCAGTTCCCTTCTTACAAATTTAATATGGACCTCTCTTGGGACACTATGTAAAATTGCAAATTGTGAGTTTACTCTATACACCAGATCCACATCCCTTCCAGTAGACTCCAAATCTCTTTCAAGAAATTCACCCAACATTTTGACCATCACTTCTCTCAAATTTTCCTGGTCGAGTTGTTCCATGTTTTGAAACCTGAGAAAATAAGACATCTTATCCAATTGTAAAGTTAACATTGCATTTCCTCTCCCTTCTTCCACCCGCTGGAGTGCCCGTACCTCCCCCTCCAGACCCCCCATCTTCTTCTTGTTTTGCTCTGCCAGCTGTTGAACATCATTTAAATCTTTTTTCGTAAGTGTCATTTCAGATTTAATTTCAGATAGTCCTTTTTGTAAATCATCCAATTTATCCAATTTCTGATCCAATTTTGCCAGTCTTTCCAAAAAATTTTCCATGTCAGCTGCTGTTGATTTGTGGCCCTTGGCCATCTTGCAATGATAGAAGATGAAAAATCCCAAAAAACAAGCCTCCAGGAAAGAAAGAGGGATTGACAGTCAGTATAATTTTTCCAATATCCACCAGTGGGCGCTCACAGGAGCAACGAGTCCGGAGTGCAGAGTAGGTCAAACAGGAAGCTCGAGGTGGGTAATGTCTTCAATCGTAAACAAAGAAGCAGGAAGTCGGACCGCCATCATAGCTCTCCACCGGGAAGAGAGGCCACCAGACCTCTTTGACAAATTCTGATTCAGCCATCCTCAAGAAAAAGTCAACAAAGGAAGGGGTTTCTTTCCATTTCTTTCCCCCTACTTCTCAGCCACGGCACCTTTCCAGCTACAAGGGGGGGGAAACTCCAACCCCCCCTCTCACCTCCAGGATGCCTTGTCAGCTCTCTGCTCCTTGCAGTTAAAACTCCATCATGCCACCTCAACTCTCCAGTCGACCAGCTCCCAGTCCGCTGTGTCTTGCAAATAAGCGCCGGTCCCCTTAGGCGCTGTGACGCCTCAGCGGCCCCAGAAAAGGCCGCTGATCGCTTCCCTCCCCCGCTGGAGCCTCGGGCGCGCCAGCATCAGCCTCCCGGCCCCTGGATGTGAGGCAGGGGACTCCTGGTGAGCCGCCCTCAAACGGCAAACGCCCCAAAAATTAGGGCGTTTGGCCCAGGGGGCCTCCAGATGGGGGGGATCGGACACTGGGGCCAGAGCTAGCCCGATCAGTGTCCGTCGCCTCCGGGACCGGAACCGGAAGTCGACAGGCTTACAATTGATTTGTAAGAAATTGGATTGCATGGGAATAATTGGAATATTCATGTTCATATTGATTAATATACAAAAAAGATAGTTATATAACTAATTGATTTATATTAAAATGTTGAATTTGTATTAAACAACTGTAATATTACATAATTAACCAATGTGAGGATGGATATAAAAATAGATGACAATGGGAAGGTGTATAATATAGAATAGAAGGGAAAATTTGAATTTGATTAAGATTAGAGATGAGGATGAAGGGTAATATTGGTTTTTTAAAAAAATAGATGAGGAATAAATATGGCAAAAAGGAAATATAGAAATTGTAAATTTAATTGAAATGACTAAACACTGTTTAAATTTGTGAACCAGCCAAATACTCTGTTCAAAGAAAATACATTGTATGTTTGTATGCGTGTTTCTAATTATTGCTATTTATTCATATTTGTTCTCTTTTATTCTTTAAAGTTTAACAATTCATTCTTTATCTTAATATCTTTATATTTGTTGGGGTTGGCTTTCTTCCCTTTCATCTTTTTTATTGTACAGCAATCTTTCTCCTCAAACCTACCACCTCTCTCTTTTCTTTCCTTCTTACTTTCTCTTCCCCCCCTCTTCTTCTCCTCCCTACTTCCTCTTCCTTTCTCCTTCTCCTCCTCTCTTCCTCCCTCTCTTACCCTCACCCCTACTCTAATTTCCCTTCCCTTCCTTCATCCCTCCCTATTGCTGTATCTTTTTATGCATATGGACTACTCAGAGGGCCGAAAAAGTTATTTTTGACCGGTCCTCGCACTTTTGACCTGTCATCGAACTTACGACTGTCCTCACATTTTACGTTTTTGCCCTGTCTTGTCACCATGGTGAAGAGAAGCAGTTGTGAAATGAGTGACATGGTTGTTAAGAATGCTGCAATGGGCATAAATGATGACCAGTCATAAGTGCGAAGACCGGTCAAAACTGCGAGGACCTGTCAGAAATCACTTTTTTTAGCCCAATGGGTAGTCCTTTTGTGCATATGGACTACTCAGAGGGCTGAAAAAGTTATTTTTGACTGGTCCTCGCACTTTTGACCAGTCCTCAAACTTACGACTGTCCTCACCTTTTACGTTTTTACCCTATCTTGTCACCATGGTGAAGAGAAGCAGTTGTGAAATGAGTTACACGGTTGTTAAGAATGCTGCAATGGGCATAAATGTGAGGATGGTCATAAGTGTGAGGACCAGTGAAAAGCGCGAGGACCTGTCAGAAATGACTTTTTTCAGCCCTCTGAGTAGTCCCTATACACATAGCCATGGCCACCCGGTCACATGATCAGCTAGCTACGCCAACCAGTCACATGACCTCCAAGCCACGCCCACAGAACTGGTAGTAAAAAAATTTAGTACCCACACCTGAGGAGGGGGTACATGTTCTTGACACTGATTGTATTTAAATTTCTAAAATCCATACAGAGACATTTTTTAAGGACTGCCTCTCCTTCCAACTTAAGAAAGTAAAAACTTTTGAAACTTAGTATTTTAAAAGCATGTATTCCCATCGCTATCCTCCATTATCCTTTAAAGTGAAATGTTTATGGCTGTCATAAACATTCCCCAAAGTTAAGGGGATCTCAGGGCGCTTTGGCACCAGGATATAGGTTATAAATATGAGTTGACACAGGCAATGCCTATAAATTGAATCCAAGGCCCCCCTTCTCCCAATTGAATGGCAGTATCACTTTTAGGGATCTGACAATAGGTCTCCTAAGCTGAGCTTGTCTTCTTCCATGAAAAAGGATCTCTATCAATAGACTTACATTTGTATCTTTAGACCAGCGCTATCAAACTCACTTGGATGCATCATGTGCTGGCCACACCCACACCAGATTTAGTGAAGGGGGCGGAGTTGCAATACAGCACATGACGCTGCTGTGATGATGCAAGTTTGACACCCCTGCTTTAGCTCAATGTGCCTCAATTTCTTCCTTTTCTTACTGGTAGAATCATAATTAACTAACATGACATAAGCCAGATAGAGCATTATTTTCAGATTTTTCAGCAGAGAAATGAAACAAAACCATACGCACATTCATTTAAGAGCAAGTCCCTTTGAATTCAGTGGGATGTATTTATCATTAGGTAAGTTTAAGATTGAATTGCATGCCTCTTATCAGAAATTAATCATCATATTCTCTAATGTATGAAGGAGCAACCCAGTTTTTCACTATTTGAGAGTCTCAATTTAAGAACTTAAGTTTTAGATCCAAAGTTTGACCTTCCAAATATGAAAAAAATGGTTTCTTTATCTCTTTATATTGTGTTTATGAATAATAAATCATTTATTGTCTTTACAGGAAAATGAAATTGAAATATCAAAGGGAACAAAATCAGTCCATTTGCTGAATTTATAAGGCTTTTTCTCTAATGCTTGAACTTGCCTTCAGCTTGCCTTTTTAAGAACAGACTAGACAGTCACTTATCTGAAATGGTATAGATCAGGGGTGTCAAATTTGATTTCATTGAAGGCTGGATCAGATCAGCATTGTGGTTGTCCTCTGGGGGCCAGAGGGGGGGAGGGGAATGGCTGGGGTGGTCGCAGCCGACTGGGTGTGGCCCGGGGCCTTGAGTTTGACACTCCTGATCTATAGCAAGAGGCAATCCACAGCCAAAGTGCTATGGCTACTTTGCAAAACATGACAATTTTTTAAGCTTTAGGTTTGGTAGCTTCCTAGAGACCTTTGTTTGGCACAGATTGAGGTCACAAAGGTGGAGGAGTAGGTGCCCTCTGATAGGAGGAGAAGGGAGGCTTCTCTGTAGCCTAAAGGGTCGGTTACTGTCAGTTATCAGGCTGGGGTCTCCTCCGGTGATTTCCAGCTTGCATTTCAATTGATGCGACCTAAACCTGCATTCCCTAGCCACGTCCTGTTTGTTGCTGGTCGGATTCCATTATGATTACTTACAAGGGGGCAAAATCACATCCCACTCCCTTCCCTCCCTCCCCCCACCCCAGCCTGAACAGTCCCTCCTGTTTGACAAGCGCTTGGAAGATTTGCATGTGAGTCTTCGTTCTCGTGCTCCCCAGCCTGCTCTGTACCCGCTCCAGCCGCAGCCTCAGGACTCCCCAGTAGCCGCCCCCTCCTCAACGCCCCCACACACTAGCTGCCTTGCAATTATCGCACCTCTCTGGTTGACGTGCACCCCACCTCACCCTCTTCTCAAGTGGGGGCCTGCAAGAATTGCAGGGCAGTGGCCGGAGAGGCGAGCTGCCCATCCAGGTGGATGGCTGGCGTGGTGGAGGTGGCAAGAATGGTATGGCTGGAGGGCAGTCCCGAGGCTGCAGCTGGAGTGACTGCCACTGCAGGGACGGAGCAGGCAGTGGAGCATGAGAATCACAGGGCAGCGACCAGAGAGGTGGGCTGGCCACCCAAGTGGAGGGCTGGTGCGGTAGGGGCAGTGAGCAGGGAGCGGCTGCAGAGCCACCTCCTGGGGGGAGTGAGTTGGTGACGGTGGTGGCTTTGTCTCCCTGATCCTCAAGGAAGAGGACGCGGCACTGGCAGCTGAGGGGTGAGTGTAGATGAGGCAATGCTGGCCCACCACCACCTATGAAAACACGCCTGCTGGGATAGCATGGGCCGGACTGAAGTGACACGGGCTGGCCCCTTACAATTTCCAGTATGGCAGCGCAGGCCAGATCCAACCACATTGCAGGCTGCATCCAACCCACGGGCCTTGAGTTTGACACCCCTGGTATAGGATCTTCTGCTTGAGCATGGGGCTGCATTAGAAGATCTCAAAGGTTCCGTTCCATTCCATTCCTTTCCTTGAAAGTTCCAGGACTTCAATATCAAATGAATCAGACACATCATTGAACATAATCAGTTCATATGGCAATTCCTGAATGAAAAGTTACAATCCTTTCCCCCCTCAATAGCACATGAACATAGAATTACTTGGCAATATTGATCTTATAATAGCACAATAGTGTAGATTTATTATTATGAGCAGATTCCTTAAAAGCAAGGATTAAATTAATCTACTAACCTAGTGAAAATTCCCAAGAAAATAGGGACTTCCGGCAGTGACGTAGAGTCGTGGCGGAACAGGAGAGAAGTGCTCTCTTTCTGATGCCGGTTTTCTGAGCTTTTGGTGCCTTTTTTGGCGAAGACTGATCCTGGAGGGATCGGGAATAATGAGGGGAAACTTTGGGGGAGGCGAGGAGAGGTGCGATCTCCTGCCGTACCGAGAAGACTCCTCATTCCAGGCTTGGGAGAAGCCAGCCGGTGCAACGAGCACAGCTGGCCCGAAGGCCCGACGAGCCTATTGAGATCATCGGGAGCGGAGGAGTGAGTACAGTGCAAGATTGCCGAGGGTGAGCAGACAGCGAGAATCCAAAAACTGGGTGATTTGGCACAAAACTGAGGAGGAAATATTTTTCCGGAGGGGTAGCGTGAAAAGAGAAGAACTCAGAGCGGAAAGGAGGTGGCAACTGTAGAGGTGAGCAGAAAGGAAGAGGACGGAACATAGATCAGCGGAGAAAGAATAAAAGACACTAAAATAGCGAAAAACTAGGGTGAGGAGAAGTGGATTTAAACCACAGAGATTTAAAGAAGAACGGACATCCTTCGTATCCTCCTTTTTTTGGCTGCCTTAACAGAAGGAGAGAGGTAGTTTGGCAGAACAAAAACTGCAGATTGTGACTGTGCAGATTGGAAATCACCATATTGAAACAGGGAAAGACTCCAACGTAAAAAAGAAATGAGTTGGTTTTCCCCTTTGTTGAAAATATAACAAACAAGACTCACAGAACTCATAGAACATTGAAAACATATTGCTCTTATATAGTCCTCTTTTACTTAAACATAGATCATTGTGATTGATTAGAATTATTATTAAAATTGATTAAGAACTATAGCGATATTTGTTTAGTAATAATAAAAAGAGTATATAAAATAGTATATAATAAGCTAGAAAAGTATTTAAGATCTATATAATTATAGTGATTTAGAAGTAATCATTAAGAAGTAAATATTCTTATTTATATGCCGCCCTTCTCCGGAGACTCAGGGCAGCTTACAATGCGTTAAGCAATAGCCTTCATACTTTTGTATATTTTATACAAAGTCAGCTTATTGCCCCCACAAACCAGGTCCTCATTTTACCCACCTTAGAAAGGATGGAAGGCTGAGTCAACCTTGAGCCTGTTGAGATTCGAACTTACAGTAATTGCAGGCAGCTGGATGTTAAATGCTGCCTTGTAGGAGGCATTAGCCTCCTACGTCACTCAGGCTCTTATGTATATAGGTATATATAATAATGGAAATTAGTTAGTAGGTGAAGTTGTGTACTGTATATGTAATTTTGTCTCTTGATTAAGAGAAACTTGTATGTTTTAAATGTTTTAACAATGAATAAAGTTTTGTTTTTAAAATTAAAAAAAAGAAAGAAAATTCTCAAGAAAATAAAAAATCTAAAGGATTTATTATTCTATACTTAAGACTTTTCTGTAGTAAGGTAAAGATAATGGTAAAGGTTCCCCTCGCACATATGTGCTAGTTGTTCCTGACTCTAGGGGGCAGTGCTCATATCCGTTTCAAAGCCAAAGAGCCAGTGCTGTCCGAAGACGTCTCTGGTCATGTGGCCAGCATGACTAAATGCCAAAGGCGCACGGAACGCTGCTACCTTCCCACCAAAGGTGGTCCCCATTTTTCTACTTACATTTTTACATGCTTTCAAACTGCTAAGTTGGCAGAAGCTGGCACAAGTAACGGGAGCTCACCCCCATTACACGGCACTAGGGGTTTGAACTGCTGAACTGCCAATCTTTTGATTGACAAGCTCAGTGTCTTAGCCATTGGGCCATTGCATCCCTTCCATTTCTGTAGTATGATTGTCCAAATCACTTAATTGGGAAGTATTGTCATTCTTATGTGCTCAGAACTATGCAAAACATAATGGCTGTTCTTCATACAATGGAAGGATTATTTCTTCCATATCTTTCCACACACAAGCAGAACTGATATGGACCAACAATATTCAACTTCTATTTATATAATAAATTGAAATTGGGCCATTGCAAAGAAATAACCTTCCTGGAAATTAGATGTTTTCTTAATGCATGTGGCATTAGGAAAAAATTAGCAATGGCAATGGAAAGGAATCTTAATCCAAATAATATTTTTGCAGATATTCTGTGGAATGTCGTAGCTTGCTTATACTGTTAGTTTATATCTAGATAGGGAATAACAGGCTTCAACTGAACCCTGGTAAAATGGAGTGGCTGTAGGGGCCGCTTCTATATCTGAGGGTTTTCCTTGCATAGGGTTTGCAGGTTTCGCTGAGGGAGACATGGCGAGGCTCTGCCATCTTTCGGGCCCTGCTCAGGGCTGCCACCTGCTCGCCCTCTCCTCAGCCTCAGGTCCTGCATCCAGCCCACAACAAGGGGACATGCCGTTTCTAGGCCATCTCGGCCAGCAGATAGGCAAGCGGGCGGCCCTCGAAGGAGGCATTTTTCTCAGGCCTCCCACTCAAAAGGTAGCCTCGCCTTGCCATGTCCTCCCCCACCGAGGTGACCCTTTGGCTGAGTGCAGCAAGCCTGGAGTGGATCTCTCTTCCCCCGCTGTCAGCCTTACCTTCCAACCTGTGGGTTTTGCACAGTTCTGCTAACCACAGCGGCCCACACTCAACCGAAGCACTCGGGCCAGCAGGTGAGGGAGGGGTGACTGGCAGAGGGGAGATGTGGACTGCATAGCTTCATGCTCCCTGGTCATCCCCCACCCGCTGGCAAGCAAGGCCCAGCAGCTGCGGAGAATCTGGGTGGGGGGGCGAGATGCAAGCTGGGGGGGGAGCCGAGTGATGACAGCTCAGCCCTGGCTCGTTTTCCCCTCTGCCACCAGGTGTGAGAGGAAGGTAAGCTGCAGGACGATGAAAGAGGTGGTTTGGGGGGGGAGAAGTGGGGAGAGTTAGTAAGAGGCCTCTGAAGGAGGGGAAATGGGGTGGAGGTAAGCGAGCCGATCAGGCGAAAGGTGACACTGATGGAAACATGAAGAAGCAAGTAAGGCGGCAGGGTGGGTGAAGGTGTCCCTTTAGAAAGGCAGGAACTGGCGCATCCCCTGACCTGAGGCAAAGGACGAGTGAGCAGCTTCTGCCTGGAGGCCCTGGGGAAGGCCAGAGCCAGGGACTGGCATGTCTCCTGACCCAAGGCAAAGGGCAAGCTGGCAGCATGCAGGCAGAAGGATGGCGAGAGCCAGGCCCGAAAGGTGGCTTAGCCTCACCAGGTCCACCCCGAGGCAGCTCTTCGGCTGAGCATCTTACCTTTGCGGGCAGCCGCAGTGAGCAGAGTGGGTGAGGCACAGAGATCAGCTGGGCCATGTGGCCGACATGGTAGGTCGTGGGGAAGGCAGGCAAGTGGGTGAGGTGAGATAAGGAAAGGCGGGGCCAGTCAGTGGTGCGATCAGCTGGTTCTCTGAACTGCGCAAAATCTTAACAATTGGTTCACCTGAACTGGTCCAAACCGGCTGAATCCCACCTCTGATATCGAGCAACTTTATATCTGGTTTATTCCTCTAATTTATAATGAGCACCCACATTTTTTTTAAAAAATGAAGATTATGGCTAGTGTTTAACCTCAACAAATGTACATCTGACTCTCACTTTTTTTTGCAACTTGCAAAAGACACCAAAACACTCTTCTTCACATGTAACAAACCATTTGTGATTTCCAAGAGATAGCAGAAATAGTTCTGAATTATGGTTAAACCAATTCTTAAGGTCTGTTCAAAGTTATGAAAAATGTCATGTACTTTCCTACATGCTTTCTCATGTAGAGCCTTAGTCTGAAATTGATTTTAATAATTTCCTGTTGCCTCCCTGAATAATGAGCTCCAAGGATTTATTTTAGGTTTTTTGGTTTTTCTTTTCTGATACTTTTTTCTTTTGTGCCTTTCAACTTTAAGTGGAGTAGTGAAACAATTCCCAGTGGATAGTACGGTACTTGTTTATATATAGGTTGCATGCGGTGAATTTTTAATTCATGCAGCCAAACATTGCCAGAATGCTAGACACAGTGCTGTGCAACAACCATTTTTTTTCTAATGCAGGCAGCCATATTTCCAGGGAATTTTGTCTACAGCTGAACTCCAAATGAATAATTCAATGTGTTTCCACTGTAAAATGTTTTGTAGATTATATTTTCTTGCCCGGCAGTTATGCACATGAGAAGAAGCTTCCTTAAAAAACACTCTTGAGACAATACAAGTAGGTGTTTCTGTTTTTAGATTTTCTCCCTGCTAAGCATTTAATTCAATGCTATACTATACTGCAATACTATTGCAGTATTTACTGATTGTTGATCAGAAGGGAATAATTGTAAGTTGTTTCTTTATGGTTTAACACAATTCTATCATCTGCAGATATGTTATTCAAAGCTATTGCCCAGTTTGAGATAAAATGCAGAGAAATTAATATTTCAAGTTAAGTTTGAACCTTCCAGTAAATCTTTGAGTATAGTTTATATTATATTTTTGTTAATTTACAACTTTTGCTAATCTTGTAAAAGTAATGTAATAGTAAGCAAGTAAAATATATAACAAGGTAGAAAAACAACCACAAAAAGGCAGAAAAAAGGATAGGAAAAAAGAAACATTTTTTACCCTTAAAAAGAACCAGCAAACACCCCCCCCCCTTCCAACTCATGGAACAGGTGACTGATACTGTTGTGGTATGCAATATATGTTCCATTTATGAGTTTATGCCCAAAGAACACCCGAATTATATATGTATTAAATGTAAACTATGTGAACTACTAGAGGAAAAAGTAAGGGATCTAGAGGCAACTCTAGCCAAACTCCAACCTACGCAAGAAAGCTATGTGCCCAAACTGAACCAAATAATGAACAAATAACTCCCAGAGGATTTGACCCTGCTGATAAACCCTTGGAGGAAGACAAATGGAGGTATGTCACACATAGAAGGAAACACAATAATCAAAGAAAGAAGCAGCACACATCTAACAAACACCTACTGTCCAATCTAATCCAGCCAGAAGCAGCCCCATTAAAACTAAGCAACCAATTCCTCCCCTAGATGAAATTACACAGACCCACAAACTCTCCCTCAAAGAAAACATGCAAGCACCTAGAAAAGAGACACCATCAAATATCCCTAAAAAGTCACATCAACAAACTCTCCTGAGATAAACAGAAAAGCACCCCAGACTCCCTTAAAAAAGGAAGGCAATATGTTGTCTCCCTGGAGCAAAAATCAAAGATGTGGCTGAGAACCTAACCAAAATAATTAGGCCCACAAATTACTATTCCTTCCTCCTCCTTCACATTGGGACGAATGACACAACAAAGAACCTGAGTACAATATTGAGAGAGTATAAACAACTAGGGAACAAAGTTAAGGAGCTAGGAGCACAAGTAAGCACAAACCCCAGGAATTCCCCCCTCCCATCCCATCTCCAAGCAACACTATCTACAAAAAGAATAAGTAGGTAAAAGTTCAAGTCTCATCTCCTCCTCTTTATGGCAGCCTTGAAAGGCTGACATCCGGCCCCTCTCCCTTCATTTCTCCAGGGAGGCCTGTTTCAAGAAAAGAAAACAAATTAAGTACTGTTATCCCGTCCGAGGGTGTGTTCCCCCCCTCCCAGCTTTCCCGGGTGATCTGCATGGAACTTGGCTATAAGGCGGTCAGCTTGGATGTTTGTGCTCTTCACCCAGGAAGCCTCTGATAATGGGTAACCCTTCCATTTAATTAAGTATTGGAGGCGGCCCCTGTGCCACCTTGAGTCGAGGATTCGCTGTACCTCATAGTGAGTTTGGCCCCCAACGACAAGGGGACCAGGGGGGTCACGTGGTATTGGCCTTAAGGTTGACCCCACTACCGGCTTTAAGAGGCTACTGTGGAAAATGGGGTGTATCTTCCCTAGGAGCCGGGGCAACTGCAGTTGTACCGTAACCGGGTTGATTATTTTTACTATAGGGAACGGTCCTATAATTTCGGGCCCAATTTCTTGCTTGGGAGTCTAAGTCTCAAGTATTTGGTGGAGAGATAAACCTTCTTCCCCACTTGAAACGGTCTTTGGGAAGTTCAGTGCTTGTCTGCTTGTTTCTTATACGATTGTACCGCCTTGGCCAATGCTCTCTTAACGTTCTCCCAGGTTTCTCTCAACATATCCATCCAATCGGTCAAGCTGACTGAGGAAGGGGGCTCCCTTGGGTACTCTGGCATGGGGACGAAATCCATACCACTCACTATTTTAAACGGGGTTAATCCCGTGCTACTATGGACAGCATTATTATATGCAACCTCCGCAAACGATAGGAGGCCTGCCCAATTGGACTGTTGGTAGTTGACGTAGCATCTTAAATACTGCTCTATCATGGCATTCAGTCTCTCCGCCCCCCCATTGGTGCTCGGGTGAAATGCTGAGCTGAGGCCTTGGGACAACCCTATGGAGCGTAGGAACTCCCTCCAGAATTTTGCTGTGAACTGGACCCCTCGGTCGGAGATGATTCTTCTGGGGACTCCATGTAGGCGGTAGATGTGTTTCAGGAACAGTTTGGACAACTGGCAGGCTGATGGCAGCCCACTGCAAGGAATAAAGTGCGCCTGTTTGGAGAATAAGTCTATTACAGTCCAGATCACTGTATTTCCACCACTCCTCGGTAGTTCTACTATAAAGTCCATCGCAATCTCCTCCCATGGTCTTGTCAGTTCAGCTACTGGTTGCAACAGTCCGGGAGGGCATCCTGGTTGTGTCTTCATCGTGGCACAAATGGTACAACTTTTTACATAACTGTGTACGTCCTTTCTCATGTGGGGCCACCAGAACTGCTTTCGTACTAAGTGCAGAGTCTTTAGGAAACCGAAATGCCCTGCTGGTTTAACGTCGTGGCTCTTCTTAAGGATCAGGGTGCGTAGAGTGTGGGACATAGAGCTTTGTCCCCTTCCATGCTAGGTCATCCCTTTTTGTCAGGAGATGTTGATTGTCTCGGAACCAGGGGTTGGCCGCTGTTTCAGTTTTTATTTATTTATTTATTTTATTTTATTTATTTATTTTAGATTTCTATACTGCCCTTCTCCCTGGGGACTCAGGGCGGTGTACAGCCAAGGAAAAACACATAATATAAACATTAAGAACAAATTAAAAAGAATATCTAAATTGGCTCCAAAATTAAAAAAACACCCCAATTTAAAATTACTTAAAAGGTTTTGCTTAGGCCAGCCCGGCTTGTTGGAAAAAAAATGTTTTAAGGGCACGGCGGAAGGCACGGAGGTCATGGATTCTTCTTATCTCAGGGGGCAACTGATTCCAGAGGGTGGGGGCCCCCACAGAGAAGGCCCTCTCCCTGGGGGTCACCAGCCTGCATTGCTTGGCCGATGGCACCCTGAGGAGACCCTCTCTGTGGGAGCGCACGGGTCGATGGGAGGTCGTCGGTGGCAGAAGGCGGTCTCGTAGATAACTGGGCCCTATGCCATGAAGCGCTTTAAAGGTGGTAACCAACACCTTGAAGCGCACCCGGAAGACCACTGGGAGCCAGTGCAGCTTGTGCAGGAGCGGTGTTATGCGGGAGCGCCATGTAGCCCCCGTAATTACCCACGCGGCCGCATTCTGGACCAGTTGGAGCCTCCAGGTGCTCCTCAAGGGGAGCCCCATGTAGAGAGCGTTACAGTAGTCCAGGCGAGAGGTGACGAGGGCATGAGTGACCGTGCACACGGAATCCCGATCAAGAAAGGGGCGCAACTGGCGAATCAGGCGTACCTGATAAAAGGTCCCCCTGGCTACAGCTGTCAGATGTTCCTCTAAGGACAGCTGCGTATCCAGGAGGACTCCCAGATTGCGCGCCCTCTCCACGGGGGCCAAAGACTCGCCCCCGATAGTCAGCGATGGCATCAGCTGGCTATATCGGGATGCCGGGAACCACAGCCACTCAGTCTTGGAGGGGTTGAGCTTGAGCTTGTTCCTCCCCATCTAGATCCGTACAGCTTCCAGGCACTGGGACATCACTTCAAGGGCATCGTTGGGGTGGTCTGGGGTGGAGATGTACAGCTGGGTGTCGACAGCGTACTGATGGTATCTCACCCCAAAACCACGGATGATCTCACCCAGCGGCTTCACATGAACAGAAGGGGCGAGAGGACCGACCCTTGTGGCACTCCACAAATGAGAGTCCTCGAGGTCGACCTCTGCCCCCCTGTCAACACAAACTGCGACCGGTCAGAGAGAAAGAAGGAGAACCACCGTAGAATGGTGCCCCCCATCCCCAACTCTTCCAACCGGTGCAGCATGATACCATGGTCGATGGTATCAAAAGCCGCTGAGAGATCTAATAGGACCAGAACAGAGGAACAACCTCTGTCCCGAGCCCTCCAGAGATCATCAACCAACGCGACCAATGCCGTTTCCGTGCTGTGACCAGGCCTGAAACCCGAGTGGAATGGATCCAGATAGGATGTTTCCTCCAGGAATTGTGGAAACTGTCATGCAACCACACTCTCAACAACCTTCGCCACAAAGCGAAGGTTGGAGACAGGACGATAGTTAGCCAATACTGCCAGGTCCAGGGAGGGCTTCTTGAGGAGAGGCCTCACCACCGCCTCTTTCAAGGCGGCAGGGAAGTGACCCTCACTCAACGAAGCGTTAATAATTCCCTGGAGCCAGCCTCATGTAACCTCCCGGGAAGCCAGTACTAACCAGGAGGGACACGGGTCCAATAAACATGTGGTCGCATTAAGTCTCCCCAAAATCCTGTCCACATCATCCAGAGTCACAAGGTCAAACTCCTCCCAGATAACACTCTCAAGACTATTCCTCGTCATCCTGCCCGGATCTACCCAGTCAGAGTCCAAATCCCGTCGGATCTGAGCGATTTTGTCATACAGATATCATCTGAAATCCTTAGCCCTGCCCTCCAGGGGGTCCTCCCGCACTCCCAGTTGAAGCAGGGAGTGGGTCACCCTGAACAGGGCTGCCGGACGATTCTCTGATGACGCAATAAGAGCGCAAAAGTAATTAGACTTTGCCGCTTTTATCGCCACTAGGTAGGTTTTAATATGCAACCTTACCAGTGTTCGATCAGATTCAGCGAGACTGGCCCTCCAACCGCTCTCCAAGTGTCTTTTCCGGCGCTTCATCTCCCTCAGCTCCTCAGTAAACCAAGGGGCCATGAGGGATCGGCACCAGGTCAGAGGCCGCAGAGGCACGACTCGGTCTAAGGCCCCGCTAGCGGCCCGATCCCAGGCCGCCACCAGGTCCCCGACCGAGTCGTGTGCCAGAACCTCAGGAAATGGCCCAAGCTCCATCTGGAATCTATCAGAATCCATCAGGCGCCTGGGGCGGACCCATCTTATAGGCTCCGCCTCCCTGCGGCGGGGTGCAGCGGTTTGAAGATCTAGGCGAAGGAGCGAGTGGTCTGACCATGACAAGGGTTCCATGTCTATATCCCCTATAACAGACCCACTCAGCCACTGGCCAGAGACAAAAATCAAGTCCAGAGTGTGACCCCCTCTGTGAGTGGGGCCATGAACTAACTGGGTCAGGTCCATGGCCGTCATGGAAGCCATGAACTCCCGAGCTATCTCAGACGTCTCACCAACGGATGGCAGATTGAAATCACCCATAACCATAAGCCTGGGTGTATCAACTGCCACCGCGGCTATCACGTCAAGTAGTTCGGGCAGGGCCGTTGCCACGCGGCAGGGAGCCAGGTACGTAAGCAACAGGCCCATCTGAACCCCAAGGCCCCTCAGTTTTGAGTGTTGTTGTTAAATCACTTTCAAGTTGGTCCTGCTGGTCACACCGTCTCCATCTGGTGACCACTTGACCCACAACCTGGGTAGAGGGGATAATGGTGTTCACTATCTGCTCCCGCTCACTGTTATATTGGGGCATCCGGGAGAGTGCATCGGCCAGGAAGTTCGTCCCCCCTGGGATGTGCTTGAGCTCGAAGTTGAAATGATTGAAGTATTGTGCCCAGCGGACTTGCTGGGGCGACAATTTTCGTGGGGTTCTGAGGGCCTCCAAATTCTTGTGATCAGTCCAAACTTCGAATGGCCTCTAGGCCCCCTCTAGTAGGTGTCGCCAGGTTAGCAGCGCCCAATTACCGCGAACGCTTCCTTTTCCCACGCTGCCCATCGCCTCTCTGTATCGGTGAGCTTTCGGGAGGTGTAGGCGCAAGGCTGTAGGTTTCCTTGGCCGTTCTTTTGGAGTAGCACGGCCCCTACTGCCACGTCGCTGGCATCGACTTGGATGACGAAATGCTGTTCGGGGTCAGGATGCTTTAGGACAGGCTCTTTTGCAAACATCTCTTTTAGTAATTCGAAGGCCCGTTGGCAGGTCGGGTCCCAACTTCGTTGTAGCCAATACTAACCCTCTGACCCCAAAACCTTCCCCTTCCGTTCCCCCAAACTTCAACTTCTTATTGGCCATCTTCCAGCTCAATCTTCTCAGCTCCTGCCTCCAACCCCAGGAATTCCCCCCTCCCATCCCATCTCCAAGCAACACTATCTACAAAAAGAATAAGTAGGTAAAAGTTCAAGCCTCATCTCCTCCTCTTTATGGCAGCCTTGAAAGACTGACACTTAGCTTAACATCTAAGAAGAGTGAACAGTATTTGGAACTGGGTGAGAAGAATCCTTTTTATTGAAAGTGTAACCCCAAAAGAATATTCAGGAAAAAAGAGTCTCATAGTTATCTATAAAGTGGATGCGACTTAACACCCTGAGCAAAACTTTAAAATGGAAGGGAAAAGAACTAAAGGAAGAAAATACAAAATTTGTTAAAAATACAGAAAATTGGATTTTCTAATTGGACAGGTGTTGGCTTGGGCTAGGCATTTTAAAATGCTGGAGCTGTTTACATAAAAAGCTATATCACATTTATATTTTGGAGTACTTTAGTAAACTTGGATAAAACTGGTTAAGATTGAAATCTGATTTAAGAGTGCCACCTGCTGCCAAAGGAAGGTACAACATATTCCCAAAATTCTGGAAAGACTTGGCTTTTGGAGACCTAAATGTGAGAATAAGAAAAATTTACTAAAAAGACTCCTGAAAGCTTCAATATAAGACTGAACTGGCAGAGGGATTCATGAAGGTTCCACTTTTGGATAATCTAGAGGAACAGACTGATTAATTTCAGGATACAAAGACTCTTGGGCATTGGAAATTGAATTTTTTGAGAAGTGACTTTAGGTTTGAATATAAGATTGCTGGATTATTGGACAAAAAGAAAGAAAAGAAAAAAAAACAAAAATGAGTGGAATTTGGGAAGAAATGGTGTCGATAACTTAGAATATTAAAGACCTTTACAAGAAGATGCGAGGGGATTATGAACAAAATGCAGAGCAGAGATGAAAAGCTGGAAATTATGACACAAAGGACTAGGAGAAACCAGGTCACCCAGGAAGAGGAGGAGCTAACTGAAGGAGCAGCTGGAAAAATAGAACAGACAAAACAACAAATAAAAAGAAATGACAAGAAGAAGATAAAAATAAAAATAAAAATAATAATGATTGATGAAATAAAACAAGGGGAGAGTATTTTAAGGGAAGTTAAACAAGAATTGGAACTGCAGGAAGACCTTTTTGGGAGAGAGATGGGGTAAGAGTAGACAACTTGAAAATTAGACAATGGAACAGGGTAGAGAAGGGAGAAATGTTTAAGAGGATTGGCCAAGAAGTGGAAGCATACAGAGATAAAGATCCAAGAGAGGAATATGGGAGACAAGCTAAGAAACGAATAATTAAAGCTTTAAAGCGGGTGAGAGATGATGAATAAAAAAAAGGGAACATTTCTTAAAAACAATAGTGAGATAAGTTAAAAGAGGGTTGGAAATTAGAGAAAGGGGAATATGGTGATGGTTATAAAAATAATATATTGAAATATTGAATAATTAAACAATCAAAGATTATCATTCAGCAGCATATGTGTACCATTACTAAAACTGTATAAGATTGTCAACTGTATTAAATATGAAGAATATTTTTTTATTTGTACTAAAATGTAAGACACTCCGGTATCACATTGTTCACACAATGATATGTTTGTAAAAAAAATAAAAAATAAAAAACTTAATTCAAAAAAAAGTATATTACTTAGGAATGCTAAATGTTTTGGACCATGTGTTTGAATTGTGATCCAGCCAATAAGAATACAAACACACCTACATTTGAGTGGACAGGAAACCCATTGAGTTCCAATTTTTTAGAATGAGAAAATGAACTTTTAAAGACTATAAATGTTCAAATAAACAAATTAATGGCTTTGGCCTATCTCTCCTTGAGATACCTTGAATATCTCTAAGGACTATATTGCTGAGATAAGTATTTTTTGCAAGTGGTCCTCAACTTACGACCAGTCATTTAGTGATTGAAGTTACAATAGAACTGAATGAAGGAACTTATGACTTGTCCCCAAAGTTATGGCCATTGCAGCCCCCCTATAGTCACATGATCAAATTTCAGGCACTTGGCAAACTACCTACACTTACTACCTCAAGGGGATTTCAACTCCACCTGCCCACCTTTTTCTCTTCCCCTATGCTCCTTTGGCCCTCTACATTCTGTGATCCCTTCCTCAAGGCTTTTTTTCCAAGGTTATGCTGGCAGTTTCCTCAAGAGATCTGGGGAAGACAGCCCCACATCACCAGCACTGGCCTCATAAACGCTCAAGGTGGGCATGCCTCATCTGCAAAAGGAGCAAGAAGACAACAAAGGTCAGCTGTAATGTTGAAGCACAGGATGGTAAGAATCTTGGGCTGGGGGCTGGGGTGGGTGGATCCTGGGACATTGTGGTTTTTTACCTTGCTCTTGACATACCCACCTTGTTCCATACTGCCAGGCCTTTCCAGGATATGGCAGTTTTGTCCTTCATTGCTGGATGGGCTACACAGCTGTGGTTTCCAGGGGCAGCTGTAGCTTCATGATATGGTGCAATTCTAGGCCTTCTTGCAGCCCCAGAACTATATTGTGCACAAAGTCCCTGAGCTGCAGCATGGCAAGCAGCCCCAGAGCCCCATAGTTATGGGGCTGCTTGCCACCCTGCAAAGTAGAGTTTTTGGCAGCCAGAAGGACAGAGATGGGGCGGGGGAATAGGCAGTTAGGCAGAGTTGAAGAAGAGACAATCCCTTATCTTGGAAGAACTGAAACTCAGGACTGAGAGGGATCAATCCAGAATAGCTTGACTTAGGGTGGGTCCTTGACTAACAAGAATTTTGCTTAATGATGGCAATGGGGAGTGCCAGGAGTGCTGTGATGCAGTCATATGATGTTGCACTTTATGACTTCATCGCTTAGCAACATAAATTCCAATCCCAATTGTCATATATTGAGGACAACCTGTAGAGGAAATTCCCCCCAAAAAAGCAAAAAGCATATCAAGGAAATAGTTGGGCTATAATCGCTATCCCCAATATCATCTAGTTTTATTTTTTTCCAATCTTCCTTCTTTCCTTCCTTCCAATTCCTAAATATAGTCAGAGTTACCTACCCAAGATTCAACTTTACCACCACATTAATAAATTGGATTAGTGGTAAAGAAATGTTTACAGAATTGTGTTATATCTCATATCTCTTTCTTTTTACCGAAATGCTTTTCCAAAAATACCAGTTCACTTAAATGAAATATTTTGAGTTTAGGGCACAGATCTTTTTGTTTATCTAAACTATTTTAGCATTTTTAATATTCTCTTTTTAATTTTAAATCCTCCTGTTATTATTTCAGTCTCTGCTACATGTAAATTGGTCTTTTTTATAGATTCAAAGACTTTTCTGCTTACAGGTAGTTTTGACCTGCAACCAGTTGCTTAGCAATTGTTTGAAATTACAATGGGTTCAGAATGGGTGATGTAGGATTGATAAAGTGTTTCAGTCCATTGTAAAATATCATACCACACACATCTCCTGTTGTCATGTGGCTATTTTGGGCACTTGGCAGTTTATGGCATAAACTCATCTTTATGACTGGTCTTGTGACTGCAATTTGTGATTTTGTGCAGGTTTCTGGCAAAAAACCCACCTATTTGTAAGAATTCGTTACAATTATGGTGTTTGCTTAATGGCTATGGATTTGCTTAATGACTGCTGCAAAAAATGTAAAATTAAGTCTAGTTTTGTTGATGCCTCGATTCATGACCTTGAGACTGTAAATCTGGTTCCAATTGTGGTCGTAGGTTGATGATTACCTGTAGTTTGATTTTTTTATTGTATTGTATCACTTTGTTACTATTTTACATTTGTGTTACTTTACCAAAACAAGACATTAATTACAATAGACATATATGAAAAATATAAAAATAACAAATAAACAACTGTGGCTTCAGCAAGGTGGATATTTAGATGCAGTTGAAGTGGCACTGTTTCTCTTATTTAGAATGAATTTTTAAGCTAACTTGGATAGAACTGAAAATTTACTAAAGCTTTGCAAAATTAACTAAGATGACACTAATATAGCCTGACTAAGTTTGACGTGATTGCATGCAACTCTGGAATCTACTTTAAATGAATAGATTGAATCAGAATGAACCTGATTTACTGTAATCAGTATTTAAATAAATCTGACTGAAACTGGAAGAAGCAGATATGTTATCCTCCTTACAAATATGTTAGCTGTAAGCAGTAATATTACCTTATTTGGTAAACCTAAGAAAAAGCAGCATTGATCTTTTATTGGTTACATTATGTGTAAAGATATTTTAATGGTGAAACACATTATTTGTTCTTCCATATTGCAATAAAATTTTAACCCACAATTACAAAACTCAAGCGATTTATTGTAATTTTTCTTCTGATTTAGTTCAAAACCTGTTATATTTACCACCATATATTTTAAAAAATAGTGGTATTGAATAAATTTGTTTTAAATCTCCATCCATCACTTTGCCTTTTCACTTATGTATGTAAAGAAAGTATCATCAGTCTGTCTTATACCAATTTTATTGTCATGTTTTTCTACATTTGTAGATTGATTTCTGAAAGTACAGTACATTGGATTTCTGTGTCTGTTCTTCAATCACAGAATAGTCCATTAAACTGGGGATATGTTTTTAAGGTGCCAGAAATTGCCCTTTAGTACATTCCTGCTTTTAAAATAGAATGTATTTATAGTCAACTTGCCTCATTTTAGTAAGGCCTGAACTTAATTGTGCATGAACTCATATGTATCTTATCAAAAAGTTGGAGTAACCATGGTGGCCCACTGGTTAGAATTACTTCTGCTAACTGCCAGCTTTCGGCAGTTCATATCTCACCGGCTCAAGGTTAACTCAGCCTTCCATCCTTCCGAGGTCAGTAAAATAAGGACCCAGATTGCTGAGGGCAATATGCTGACTCTGTAATTATCCTCAGTTATTGGATACAATGATTAAGTTGCATTTCTATTTATATGAAAATTAAATGAGTAAGTAAGTAAGTAAGTAAGTAAGTAAGTAAGTAAGTAAATAAATAAATAAATATTTGATGGATGGAATAAAAAATGGGACTTCTTCCCTTCCTTTCCTTCCCAGTATTTTTTGTGATTACAATAGCTAGGTCAGGACTATCAAACTCCTGGCCCACGGGCTGGATGTGTCACGCGCTGGCTACGCCCACACATGGTTTAGTAAAGGGGAAAAGAGTCCCTATATATCACGTGATATATAGACAAGGTGCGTTTGGCAACCCTGAGCTAAGATATCTAGTTTCAATGGGAAGCTCAAAGAAAAATCAATTTGCTTTTCTAGCAATTAGCTAAACCATCCTATTTCTTTTCCACTGAGTATGATTACTAACAACATAATATTTTGAAGTAGTTACATTTTTCTTTTTTTAAAAACAAAAAAAGTCCCGACTGGTGCCTCTCTAAAATATAAGCATATGTATCTGATTATTTCAGGTGATTTAATGTGATTGCAAAATAGAACAGTGAGGTTAGTATGGCGGATAAAGATTAATTTTTGTAAAGAATATATTAGCAGATTTAACAAGAATATTCCTCTGAAGACCGGAGTTTTAAAACATGCATAGGTGTTGCTATCACTATGGAGATAATTAGAAAAAGGGGGGAGCTGCATTTTGAAAAGCTCTAAGGTGATACTTTAAATAGTTAGAATCATATACCATAGACTTATTGTTAGCTAAACTAGCTTGGATTACACTTGATTACCTACAGTTTAGTCACAAGTTTCAGTTATCAACATTTGTACTGTTACATCCAAACAAATAATTCTGACCCTGTGTTCATGCAAGCAATGCATTTACTATATCACCCAAAATGCAGTATGATTTATTTCATGACTGCAATGAAACACATTTGCATGAGCTGAAAACATAAAAGATGCAGCTCTCTGAAACAACTAAAAGGTGCCTAAGAAGGTAGGTTTAAAGCAACTATTTTTGTTGTTGCATTGAAAATCAGATTTACAAAGAGGAAAAGGAAAGCTACAGCTGTGGAGAATGGCATGCTTGCCAATAACAATAGCTTTTCTACCTTGCTTCTGTACTGTAATCTAAAAAGGAATAATTGCCTTAAACTCATTTATTATCGGAGTAGAAAAAAAGTGGGTTTTTATTAGGGTTACTTTCTTCCCATCTTTTAGAAAGGGCATCTGATTTCTTGGTCAATCCTTGGTTTTGAGCCCCCACCCACTTTCTCCTGACTTCTTTATGGGAAAGTGACCAGTTTCAGGAAGAGAAGTTGTTTTCTCCCTTGCCCTCTCCCTACTTGCACTGAATACTGCAGAGCCAATATTAACTTTCAGAGAAAGAGCTGCTGGGGAGGGAGGAGGCTTCCTCTAGAATTTTTTTGTGGGCAGGAATGGAGCAAAAGCAGGCATTTGAGGAGATGTGTGATTCCTCAGCTTACACACACAAAAATACTACACAAGAACTATTTTGGAAGGCATGTTGCCACACTCTATTCATACTGGAAGCATATAGGAACAAGAGACTTTTTTTATTCAGATCCACTATTGATATCTTTATATTAAATATGTTAAGATTTGGTTTGCTTTGGCTGTGTTACATCCTCTTTCTGTATCTGTGCCTGCACTACTACTTATGCACATGAATACACACATCAAAGCTAGTTTGTCAAGCTTGCCCGTTTTATCCATTTCATTCCTTCTAATTTAAGCACACAGCCTCATTGATTCCAAATTATGCTACTGGTTAGAAGTAGACAGGGCTAGTGCAAATCAAGACCTCTTCCTCACTCCTGTTTTCAAACAAATATCTCAGATTTTTCATAACAAGCAATAACAATAATATCAACATCAAAGAATGAATATACAATCTTCTGACCCCAGGTTTTCTATCAGAAATTTTCTTTAATGTTTTATGATATAATCCTTTCAGTTACCAGAGGAGATGAGGACTTTTTAACCTTATATATGCCAGTTCCAGCTGCATTACTAATAGGGACATTGCCTTTCTGACTACCAGATGTGCGTGGGGGAGGGGAGTAATCTACAACAATTCTTAAAAGTCTAATCTGGGAGACATTAAATTGGAATGTGATTATCTTATTCAGCCTTCCTTTTCTGTGTCTGCTAGGTTCCAGTATGACATGCAGTGGCATTTGCTGTAATTCAGCCCTTGGAAGGGGGTTAAAAAATTGCCCTGTGCTGCATGTAATTGGTTTCCAAACAGAGAAAGTGGGCTGTTTCCTTTTGCCTTGAGGATACTGAGAATCCCATTATTCAAGCCATTTGATGTATGTTTCAGCTTTCAGAAGTCTTGGGGAAGAAATAGATTGAGGATTTGATTGTGGGTTGTTTGGAGCAGACAGGGGTCCTTTGTATGTCTCACCAAAACAGTAAAATCTGGAGGCGGAATATGGGAAATTGCTCAGATTGAAAACTAGAGACAGAAAAGAAACATTTCACAAGCAAATAGCACAAGAACAGAATTTAGGATAAATAAGATACTTACCCTACAAAAGTAAATTTGGTCCTGGAATACTCATGCATATTTTATTCCTTAGTTCAGGTATTGATGTTAAATCTAGGAAACTGAGTCGGTATCTGCACAGATAATATTAGTGCTGTCTCTATATCCTATAAGAGGAGAGAATTTGTTTGCAGCCTGCCAATTTCCCGTACTTTTTTCTAGAGCTTTGTGCTGGCTTTCAGAAGCTCACAATCCAGGGAAGGAGGTGGAAGGGAGAGAGGGAGGGAGGGAGGGAGGGAGAGAAGGAGGGAGAGAGTGAGAAAGACTGAGAGGCTTCTAGCTTTTCTTCTTTCTCTTCGTTTCCATGGTGGTTAGTGGTGCATCATTCACCCGCTCAGTTGTCACACTGACATGGTGCTGCCTGCTCAGTGGTCATTAATAACCCTCCACTCCCCAGAGAGGAACCAATAGCTTTAGAGTGCCAAGATGTAGGATTTGCTGCTGCTCTAGCCTGGTTGGCTGAGACAACCTGTCTGTTAGATGACATTACTGTTTAGGGTACAAATACACGGAGCTCTCCTTTCTCTGCTTCCAGGCATTCTTTCACTGCAGAAAACGAATGCATCTCTGTGCATTCATTCTCTCTATCAACTCACTAGTTAGGAGATATATATATTCCCTCTCCCATTCCCTCCCTCTCCCCTTCCCCCTCTCCTCACACACTCACAGAGAAAGATCTACAGTATGTCTATTAGCCTAATGTGTTTGAAACTTCCCTATTTGTTCTCCCTTATGTTCTGCAACATGCATTGATTGAATGATAGCAAATGCATATTTACACATTTCTGAATATAAATATGGAGACACAAAACAGACATCAATGAAATTTGTAAGCAAACATAGACTAGAAAGAAGGCAGACTTTTTCATATTCTTTCTCTCTCTCTCTCATCTATCTGAATTATCTGTTTTATGTTACTTTTCCTAAATAAGTAGCACTCTGAATATTTACAGAATTATAGCTGAGTTTGAAAACATATTCTTGTCAAAAAGAAAAATATTTACTTCAAATATTGATTAACTTTTTTTCTATAAAAGTGTTTACACAGAAAGAGAGAAACTCAAGTACATAAGGATTTGAAAATCAACAGGTAGAATTTGATTTTAAAAAATTGGATTTACTATACTGTACATATTTACTAATATAACCCTTCTTTTGAGATGCCACCCTCTAGTGGAAAAAAAAACTTAGCTTTCATTTCTATTGGCTTGACAGCTATGTATATACTTATTATAGAGATAGTATCTAGTGATTTCTGAAACATGGATGAATAGTATAAGAAGCCATCATTCTGCATGCAACAACTATTCATGAAAATATTTGTCTGTCTTCTATGAGTCCCTTATTAATTTTATAATATATTAACCATTTATATTCTGAGTTCTTTGGGGAATTTGGGGATAGGATACCTACAAATAAATGCTAAACTGAACATTTAGTAAACTAATATTATATTTTCAGTTTTGTTGTAAGAATTAGACAGCATGCTAAGTTTACAACAGTATAATCCTACCATGTCTGTGGTTCCCTAGAACTGAATTTTATTTATTCATTTATTTCCTATTATTTCAGAGAAGGGTTCTGGGCGGGGTACAATATAATCAATAAAACTGATATTAAAATCAGAATTAACTTAAGTTTAAAAAGATTTAAAATTATAAAAATAACATTATAAAATTTCAAAAGCTGAAAAATTCCAAGATGGGGAGTTAGCAGTTAATAATACAAACTGGACAGATTCCTATGGGACCAGACAGCCCCATGATTGTGTGTTTCCCAAGGCTGAAAGCCAATTTTTGACCCCTTTATGGAAGGCCAATAGATTGACAGCTTTCCTCACTTCTGAGGTAATGATAATCACAAGGCAGTGGCAGTGGCAGAGAAAGCCCTCTTTCTCCATTGTGGGTGGAGACAGCAGCCAGCATGGGTTGTACCCACCCCTTCAGATTGATGGACTGAGTCTGTCATCACTGTTAAGTCCCACCCATGTTACTGGGCAAATCCAGCTTTTGACTCAGTCCTTCAGTGTGAATGGGCGTGTGGGACTGTCTCTCCTGCTATTTTGGCTAAATTTGGCTTTTTCTCTTTCCTTCCTCCTGATTCCTTACAGTTTGGATTTCATTGGCTTGACCTGGATTGTTATCTGGATTTCTCTTTTATAACAACTACTGGATAGTAAGCTTGGCCCTCAGTAACTGGCTTCGCTAGTTGCTGGGGGAAAAAAATTCTCTTACCTCCTTTACCTTTTGGTGGATGAATTGTTTGGACTATTGTAGAGCTTCGTGCTCCTTTAGAAAGGGACTAAGGTCTCCTTGGCTGGCCACTTTTGTCGGCTTTTCTAATTACTGTGAAGCCAGTGGGAAGCTTCGCGCTTCCCTGTCACTTGCTGGCGGCCATTTTATTCCCAACGGCTCCCTAGCGACTTGTTGGACACTGTGCGTTGCGGTGCAGTCCCTTGCGGCGGTTTTTGCTCCACCGACTTACAGCTGAGCCACTCCTTCCAGGCTGTGACTCTACCGTGGACTGCAATCAGCCACTTTGCCTGGCAGCCGCTTGTTCATCTTGATGGCCAGCTGGGATGTTAATTGCTGCAGGCTGGATTGCCGCTAGTGGAGCTTTGCGCTCCCCTTTGAATCCACGGCTTCCTTTGAGCAGACTGTCATTGCGCTGGGGCAAGGGCCATTCGTGGAGCTTTGTGCTCCCATTGTCATTGTCTGATGCGCTGAAGAGTTTTTTTGCTGATTAACATTGGCCCTTAGTGGAGCTTTGCGCTCCCGCTGTCATTGTCTGATGCGCTGAGGAGATTTTGCTGCTTAATGTTGGCCCTTAGTGGAGCTTCGCGCTCCCGCTGTCAACTCTATTTATGTGCCATTTTTCCCTCATTCATCAAGGCTGCAATAGCAGACTAACTTCGGGCCTTAGTGGAGCTTCGCGCTCCCGCTGTCAGCGCATGTTTTTGCACCACTTTTGCCTCGCCTGCCAAGGTCACTGTAGGGAGCGTTGCGGGGGTTTAAGGACTCAGATCCTTACCCCCTTGCACCTGTGTTTTGGCTGGCCAGTTTGTGGAGCTTCGCGCTCTCCCTATACGTAAACACCTTTCATGGGCCACACCAACGCTGCACCACCCCTGTCACGGTCGGGGTTTATCTCTACTGGCCTCCAGACTGCAGTCTGTGCCCTTCAGCAATTGTGCCTTTCCTTTCAAGTTGGTCCTTCTCAGCTGCAGTTCCAACTTATTGTCCTGATCATGCCTAAAAGCCTGCATAAGTCTAAACATGGTCGGCGAGCAGGTGCATTCAACATTCCTGCAACAGAGGGCTCTTTATCCAGGGTGGACTCTTCAGTCAGACCTTCCACTGACAGTGTTGCACAACCTTCCCACCGGTCTGCCAGTCACTCCCTTTCCTCCCGTGCCGAATTGCGCCGGGACAAAGTTTTGAGAAAATTATGTGCCAAGGCCAGCGGGCACCAGTCCACAACCAAGGAGAGGGTGGCCGTTTCCAGAGAGGAGGTTCCTTCATCACAAGTTCCATCTGACCAAGCCTCCCTCAAAGACTGTCCAGTTGTCGTTCATCTGGACGCCCTGTGGGGTACAGATGCTGAGACTGTTCCAGAGGTGTCTCTGGAGGTTGCCTCAGCTTCCCCTCCATTACCAGTTTCTTCTGATCCTCCTCTTCCACAGCCTCCTGCAAGCCTGGATCCTGGCACCAATCAACAAGTCTTTTTCCTCTCCCCAGACCAGATACATCAGATTATCGCTGCAGCTTTGCATCAATCACTTACATCCCAATTCAGGCCCTCTAGCAGGGCACTTTCAGTTGCATCTGATATTTCTACTTCTCATTTGGACAGTCGTCGTGAACATAGCCTCTGTCCCTTTTTCGGGCTCAAAATTGTTTGGCGAAGCCTTAGATGCTTTTCTTGTAGAAACTTTGCTGTGACTAGGCCGCACAGGAGTTTTAATTCCAGACAGTGAGGCGCCCAGGACAGGGCTCCCAGAAGTAGATCCTTTGTATCCAAACAACCCTTTCGGGGGGGGAGGTCATTCTTACCGGCGCCGTCGTTAACTGCATCCCGGATCCTCCCATTGGGGGCAGATTGGTCCTCTTTGTCCACCATTGGGAGCATACCACGTCTGATAAATGGGTCCTGGCCACGTTAACATCCGGCTTGGCGATCGAATTCGTCTCTCCTCCTCCGATGTCTTTTGTCTGCTGTCCGCTTTCTAGGAACGCCATAAAGAGGTCCCTTAGGGACTCGGCGGTTCAGCATCTCCTTTCAATCAGGGCTATCTAACTGATCCCTAATGATCAAAAGGGGACAGGATTTTACTCCTGGGTTTTTCTAGTCCCTAAGTCATCAGGGGGTGGAGACCTATTCTGGACCTTAAACGTTTGAACCGGTATGTCGTTTACCGTAAATTTAAGATGCAGTCATTGAAATCTATTCTCGACGGCGTTCAGAGGGGCGATCTCCCCTCTTCAATAGACCTCACCGAGGCCTATCTCCACATTCCTATCCTCCCCTCCCGCAGGAGGTTCCTTAGATTTTACTATGGGGGATCCCATTACCAATATAGGGGCTCTGCCTTTTGGCCTTTCCTCTGCCCTTCGGACCTTTACTAAGGTCTTGGCGGCTTTGGCTGCTTCCCTCAGATCGAGGTCCATCCGTCTCCAGTGTTATCTGGATGAATCCTCATTTTATCCTCCACCCCTCAGCAGGTGTTGAATGACATGCAGGCCACCTTCCGGGCTCTGGCCTCCCATGGCTTCTCCATTAACACGGAGAAGAGCCATCTTATTCCGACCACTCATTTGCTCCATTTAGGAGTGTTGATAGATTCCATGGCAGGGAGGGTCTGCTTATGACAAGAAAGGCAGGAAAGTTTGAGATCATTGGTCGCCAGGGTTGAAGGTTGCAGAACCATTTCCCCCTTTGTCCTATCACAACTTTTGGGGAAGATGATCTCCGCTATCTCCATTGTTCCTTGGGCCCAACTTCACTCCCGGGAACTTCAATGGTTTCTCTTGCCATTGCAGAAGGCAGGAAGGGGGACTTCCTCCCTAAAGCTCCCACTTCCCTAGAGGGTGCACAGGTCTCTCCGATGGTGGCACTCCCCAGCCATTTCAGCAGGTTGCCTTTTCTTCGATCCACAGAGAATAGTGGTGACAATGGATGCCAGCCTTCGGGGCTGGGGGGCCCATTGTCAGGGTCAGATGGCTCAAGGCTGGTGGACTACCAGCGATGCTCGCAGACTGATCAACTGGTTGGAGTTGCAGGCGGTGTTCCTAGCTCTGTGTTCCTTTCACCATCTTGTGTCTGGCTCCCATGTCCTGGTCCTCACGGACAACATCACAGCCAAGGTGCACATCAACTGCTTCGGGGGCACATGGTCCAAGTCCCTGATGGCAGGGGCCATGAAGTTGGGTCTCTGGGCCGAGTGTCACCTTGCTTCGCTCAAGGCGGAGCACATCTCCGGATCGCCAATGTTCAGGAGGATTGGTTGAGCCGCCAGCGAGTGGACCATGCGGAGTGGCGTCTACATCCGTGGATCTTCAGGGACCAGATAGACCACTTCAGGGCTCCAGAGATCAACTTGTTTGCCACTCAGGAGAACGCTCAGCTCCCGCACTTCTTCTCTCACTTCCTGTCGCCTCTGGCGAAGTCCGTTGATGCTCTCCGGTCCCCGTGGCCGCTGGGGCTCTTATATGTTTTTCCACCGACCGACCTCCTGTCCAGAGTCATCTGCAAACTATTGCTGGAGCGTGTAGAAGTAATTATTCTGGTCCCTCATTGGCCTCGGAGGCCTTGGTTTCTGGACCTAGTCTCCTTGTCTGTTGCTCCTCTGTGGCGCATTACCCAGGGGGCGGACATGCTGACACAAGGGGAGCTTCAACATCTGGACCTGCCGTGGCTCAATCTGACCGCTTGGCGGTTGAGCGGTGCGTTTTAAGGGGCATTAACATCCCGCCGGATGTGGTCCACACGATTCAAGCTTCACGGCGGCCTTCTATGGACCGTATCTATTCGGCCACCTGGCGGGCCTTCTGTGCATGGTGTGACCAGAACGGGTTTCAGACTCTACACGCCTCAATAGTGAACATTTTGGTCTTTCTCCAGGAGGGCCTCTCCAAAGGCCTTTCCCCCAATACCTTACGGCGACAGGTGGCGGCAATCTCATCGATACTGACCTGCGTCTCCTTGTCTTCCTTGGCTAAACACCCTCTCATCCATCGTTTCCTCCGCGGCGCTACTAATTTGTGTCCTCTGATTCTGCATCGCTACCCTACTTGGGATCTCTCGATTGTGTTGAACTCACTTAGGGGTCCCCCGTACGAACCTTTGCATACACCGAGCCTTCATCTACTATTGTGTAAGGTCTCCTTTTTGGTTGCCATCACCTCAGCTCATCGCATTTCGGAGATCGCCGCCCTTTCTATTCGTAGTGACCTCTGCATGTTCCACGCAGACCGCGTGGTGCTTCAACTGGATCCTACCTTCGTGCCTAAGGTCAACACGATGTTCCACCACATGCAGGAACTCATCCTGCCTAACTTCTGCCCTCATCCCGCCCATCCTCGGGAACGCAGGTGGCATACCCTGGATGTCAGGGAGGCGCTTCGGGTGTATCTTAAGCGGACTGCTGCCATCCGCAAGACAGAATCGTTATTTGTCTCCTTCTTGCCAGTATCTCTCTTGCAAGGTGTCATCAACAACCATCGGTCACTGGATCTGACAAACTATTGCTTCTGCCTATGAACTACATTCTTTGCCGAGACATCCTCGTTTGATGGCGCATTTGACCCGCAGTGCAGCGACATTGGCGGCTTGGGCAACGCAGGCCTCCTTGCTCAAAATCTGCCGGGCGACAATGTGGACTTCACCGTCTCCCTTCATCCAGCAAACTGGTTACAAACTGGACAAATTCGCTTCGGCGGATGCTGCATTTGGTCGCCAAGTTCTGCAAAGGGTTCTTTCGGGGGAGGGTTCTTCAGACCAGCCTGGTCCCCCCCATGTTTCAAGACAGTGAACTTGGGTATGTCCCATGCTGGCTGCTGTCTTCACCCACAATGGAGAAGGGGCATTGGTCCTACCTGAGACGCACCTTCTCGTTGGGTGGAAACAGCAGCCAGACCCTCCCTTCTCCAGTCTGGTCTCTCTATCTTGCTCTTACTTACCTTTCTCTTGGCTTCCCACATGCCGAGTCTGTCTTTTCCGTCCTTCGCCAAAAGCTGGATCTCCCCAGTAACATGGGCGGGACTTAACAGTGATGACAGACTCAGTCCATCAATCTGAAAGGGTGGGTACAACCCATGCTGGCTGCTGTCTCCACCCAACGAGAAGGTGCATCTCAGGTAGGACCAACTAAACCCTAATAGCCAAAATTCTTTGTCTGACAGGGTCTGCAGCATATCTTCCCTGCCTGAACATGTGAGAATACAGATTTATAACTGTAATTGAGCCTGGGATTAAGCCATGGTTGCAAGCCATGGCAGTCATTAAGCAGATCATCATGTGACCACACCTGATTTTACAATCATTTTTGTGGTGGTCATTAAGTGGATGACATAGTAGTTATGTCAAATGTTCGACTAGTCAACCCAAAATAAGGAAACACTCTTGGGACCTTTGATTTCCCCAAAGTAAAACTTTATGGGATACACCATTTTGGTACTGAAGAATCAAAAACAGCTCCTGTTTTCCCAGGAGACAGGCTTAATTAAACAATAACTTCCCTTTCTCCTCATCCTGGGTGATTGCATTGTCCAATTATGAAACATCCTTTTGTTATGGGAACAATCCATCTTCTTCTCAAGCACCTGCAGTGATGACCTTGATGGTTGGTTGCCAGGCTCTCATGATCCACTCACACATTCTCAGCATTCTATTTCATGCTTCCCTTCCCCCAGTTCATTGGCAAGTTGAAAAGTGTTAAGGTTTGAAAGAAGCAAAGTGGTTCAGTCTTGACAAGCTAAATGAATCCATTATACTTAGTAGGCATTTTTTGCCAGATACCAGAAATCAAGGTCAGAAACTGGTAAAAACCACTGAAAATTGTGGCAACGTGTCTATGGAATGATGTAAACAGCTGTAAATATGAGCTGGTTGCCAGCATCCCAAATGTAATCATGTTACAGCAGGAGTTTGTGCAACCATTGGAACTTCAAAATTGGACAGTATATAATTCTGGGGAAGGCTGTCATAATTTCAAATGGTCACTAAATGACAAGTCATTGTTAGGAAATGATTATTTGTCTAACTAGTTGCTCAGGCAATATATAAACCAATAATGTATGTTTGCAGTCAGAAAGGTATTATATTGCTTTAAGACTGTATTGCATCATCCTGTATCCTGATTGGCTAAGCTCTGTAGCCAATGTACTTAAGGGAAGTCCGGATCATGGCTATTCAGACAGCTGTGTTTATTGTTCATTGTCCAAGAGAAGATGGCACAAGAACAGTCATCCAGCATATCCTTCCTAACCCGGTTGGATGGAACAAACTATGTTTCCTGGTCCATGAAATGCAGCCTACTTTTGCGTAAGGAAGGACTATGGGATGTAGTTATTAATCCACCGGATGTAACTGAATGGAATTCAGCCGATAATGAAGATTCGAAGAAAATAGTTAAATTCAATCGGGATAACGAACGAGCTCTTTGTATAATTGGACTAACACTAAGTGACCAGTAGCTAGTCCATATTCATGATGAAGATTCTGCTGCTAGGTGTTGGAACAATTTAAAGAGCATTTATGTTCGTGATAGTGTAGGTGCACATATACACTTTCCACGTAAACTGTTTAAAATTCGTCTTCTTAAAGGTGGAGATATGTTAGCTCATTTAGAGTTTATGAAGAGAACTTTGCAAAAGCTATATGAAAAGGAACTAATTTTTACTGAGTTGCAACAGGTTTATATCATTCTTTCTTCTTTGGATGAAAGTTATGATGATTATGTGTCTTCACTGGAGGTTTTGACCAGAGATCAACTAACATTGACTGGCATAACCGGAAGATTGTTGGAAGAGTCCAGAAGAAGGCAAGAAAGAAAACAACTAAGAGAGAGACAACCACAGGAAGAAAAATTATTTTCAACTGCCTATATTGTTAAAAAATGTTTTTCTTGTGGGGCAAAGGGTCATATAGCTAAATTCTGTACTAAGGGTCAGAAAATGAATGTTGGTAATCAAAAGAGAGCCAAAAAGAATGTTAATTTAGCTATATCTAGTTCCACAACTGTAAATCATGATTTGTGAGTTAGTTGATAGTGGTGCACCGCAATTTATTACTAGAAGTAAAGAAAAGTTTGTAAAACTTACTACTAGTAAAAAACATGTATCATTAGCCGATGGATGGAAAATGAAAGTAGCTGGAGAAAGTATTGCAGATTGTTCATTTATAAATGAACAGTTATCAATGTTGTATATACCTAAACTAAAATTCAACTTGTTATCTGTACAGTCATTATTACAAGCTGGATTTGTAGTAACCTTTAGGTATAAAGATAAATGTTTAATAGAAAAGGAAGGTAAAAGTGTTACTGCAAAGCTAGGAAATGATTTGTTTATATTGAAGGATGATCCAGAAATTGTGGCTAATATTAACTCGGTTTATGACAATAAGAAACCACATGATGAATGCATTCATTTGCTTCATCGGCGATTAGGACATATGAATTTTAAGGTGTTGAGAAGGACAGTAGAACTATCTGAGGGGATAAAGTTAAAACCATGTAACAAATACCTCAATTGTAATGCCTGTAATCAGGAGAAGAGCAAAGTAACCCTAGCAAACAGAGTAAATGGTTTTTTAACTAAGGAACGATTAGAAGTAGTGTTTGCTAATATAATTGGACCTAAACAACCAAGTTTAGGTGCGGTCTGCTATAAATTAAGCATTATTGATCATTTCTCTCGTTATGGTTTCTGTTAATTGATGAAAACAAAATCAGAAACATTTCAGCGATTGTTAAAGTGGCTGAACTTTGTTGAGAGAAAACAGAAACATAAGGTGGTTTGCTTGGTAACAGATAATGGTACCGAGTTTACCAATATAAGATTAGAGAATATGTTGCAGGAGGCAGGTATTGAACATAAACGTTCTGCTCCTTATAGACCACAACATAACGCTTATATAGAACGCAGAGAACAAACACTGCAAGCTATGGCTAGATCAATGTTAACTGATTCTAGTTTGCCAGAAACACTTTGGGGTGAAGCAATAATGTGTGCTAACCATGTTTTGAATAATGTAGTTAATTCATCAACTAGTGAATTACCATTTACACTCTGGCATGGTAGAAAACCTGAATTAAACTATCTGCATACGTTTGGTGCTCCTGCTTGGATTCATATACCATTGCAATTAAGGCAAAAGGGACAACAAAGAGCAAAGAAAATGTTTTTTGTTGGATATGAATCTAACCACAGATCATTTAGATTTTGAGCGCCAGTACCACTAGCATTTATTGTAGTGCTAATGCTAAGTTCCTGGAGCATATTGGTTGGGATAAGCTTGAGCAAGCTGGTTACAAAAATGAGGATAGTATCATTATTGATACTCAAATGTTCAATAATACTCCTGAAGAAGAAATAGCTGATGTAGAACATTGTAAAGGAAGAAGAGGTTTTAGGGGAGGAAATAGTTGAAACACTGGTTACAAGTCCTGTATTACCTAGAAGATCTACTCGGGTTAAACAACCACCCGACAGGTATCGAGCTAGTGTGGTTTGTCAGGTAAATATAGAACCTTTTAACTACAATGATATCAAATTGTATCCTGCAAAGGATCAAGTAGCCTGGAAGGAAGCTATGGCTAAAGAACTTAAATAGTTAACTGAGTTGAATGTATATGAAAATGTTAATTTACCACCAGGCGAACGTTTAATTGGTTGTAAATGGGTTTATAAATTAAAAACTGGAGTTGATGGAACTGTAACCTATAAAGCACGATTGGTCACTCAGGGATTCGCTCAGCCTGAAAAAGACTATGATGAGGTTTTTGCTCCCAGTTTGAGAGCTACCACATTGAGAACAATGTTAGTGTGGGCAGCAAAGAATGAGTATCAAATTACTCATAGATGTTGAGACAGCATATTTACATGCACCTTTACAGCACAATATCTGTATGAAAAGATCATTAGGTGTAAGAACTGATGAGCGAACTGATTGCTGGAAACTAAAGAAAAGCCTCTATGGTTTAAAGCAATCAGGGTTTGAGTGGAATAGATGTATAGTTAAAGAATTGAATAATATGGGTTTTATTGAAGGCATAGCAGATAAATGTTTATTTAAACGGGAAAAAGATGGTTTAATTTCTTTTTTACTCTTGTTTACTGATGATATTGCTATTGTAACAAAAACAGAACAGGAGGCAACAACTTATTTCTATGTTACAGAATAAGTTTAGAATTAGAAATTTAGGTCAAATTAAGCACTATTTAGGTCTTGATATTGTGAAAACCAGTAGAGGATACAAACTGTCACAAGCTAATAAGATTAGCCAATTGTTAAAACGTTACAATATGGAATTATGTAAGCCTGTGAAGACACCAATGAGCCAGGATTTTAAATATGACAATATTCAAAGTCCTGTATTCAGCAAGGAAATTTATCAATCCTTGATTGGTAGTCTATCGTATATTAGTAATTGGTCTAGGCCGGATATATCCTATAGCATCAATCAACTTGCTTGGTATAACACAGAACTAACTGAGAGGCATTGGCTGCAAAGAGAATACTAAGATATTTAAAACAAACAATGCAATATGCATTATATTTAGAACCTAACAACGATCTTGTATTAACTGCATATGCTGATGCTAGTTTTGTTACAGATTTAACTACACGTAAATCCACATCAGGTATTGCAATAATGTTAGGAAATTCATTAATGGGATGGAAATCGATCAGGCAAAAGCACATAAGTTTATCAACAATGGAAGCAGAATTTTCATGTCTGTCTTTAATGTGCACAGAACTAGTTTATTATAAACAACTGTTACTTAATGTAGGCATAAATGTAAATGATCCATTTGTAGTATTTGAGGATAATTAAGCTGCTATTAAGATGGCAATGGATTTGGCTGTAAAAACAAGATCTAAGCATACTGATATTAGGTACTTGAATGTAAGACAGTGTGTACAGAGTAAAATGATACAATTAGAATATTGTATGACAGAAAATAATATCGCTGATAATTTTACTAAAGCTCAGGGTACAATTAAACATAGAACATGTTGTGAATGTTATGGTTTAAGAATGTAAGCCATTATATATTGTCCTGTCCAAAGGGGAGTGTCAGCGTTCCAGAAAACCCCTGACTCCCAGTAAAGACACTGAAGCAGACATTTTCCAAGGTTTTCTTTACTAGCAATAGGGAAACTGGCACATCTGGGAAATCCCGAATCTGAAAAACCCAGGCTTTCCTTCAATAATACAAAGCTTCCAAAACCAACCCCTTTCTCCCCTTTCGGTCACATGCTCCAATCATCATCCATTCCACCTCAAGCCAGCCCCTGACCACTCCTCCTCCAGATGCTGGCTCACCCTGACCTTGACCGATAGGAAGAACGCTATTATGTTTACTAACTCCCCTCTCCTAAATCCTCCCTCCTACTTTCCCACACATGAGGAGGTCGCAGCATTGAAGCTTCTGGCCTAATATGGCTTCCAAGGCTGACAGGGAGAATGTTAGGAAATGGTTATTTGTCTAACTAGTTGGTCAGGCAATATATAAACCAACAATGTATGTTTGCAGTCAGAAAGGTATTATATTGTAAGTAAGTAAGCTTTTATTGTGGTCAAAGACCAAATTATATACACATAAAAAGAGAGTATGTTTTACAAATATAGATAGATCATGTGACAGTGCACCATCTACTGCCTCAAATACAAACTGTACTATCAATACTAGGAATCCTCTGCCGTAGGGCTTGCCCGTCTCTTCTCCCGTTTTTTTCCAGCCACGACTGCGGCAAAATTTTTTGCCACCTTTGAGGTTATGTTGGGGTCTGTGTCCTGGAGTAGGAAGTAAAGGCTAAACATATCAGGTAAACTGGGGAATCTCTGGGAAATAGGAGAAATGAATCTTGATCTTATATCCCGGTAGTGGGGACATACGAATGTAATATGGAACAGGGTTTCCGGGGATCAGCTATCACATGTACAGTAGATGGGTTTTACCCCCCCCCCCCGAGAGCCTACTATTGAGGACGTTTGAGGGGATCACATTAAAACGTGCTTTCATAAATGCGAACCTGTGTTTGATAGAATGTAATGCGGAGAGGTAAGGCGGGGGGTGAGACGAGGGGACAATGCCAAGGGAAAACGGTGAGCATGTTCCTGATCCATGTGCCAGATTTAATTGTCTATCAATGTCGTCCAGCCGTTGAAAGATCAACGATTTGGCAGCATCGGGGCCTAGGATAAAAGCTTCAATGGGGGAAATCCCGATCATCAAAAGTTTTGTATGGATATTATGGGCCCAGGGACTAAGAAAAGGGTCCCGCCATAGGCATTGGCCTAGGTAATAGCCTGGAAGTCTAGTCCACAGGGACAACCAGTAGCCAATTGCACGTTTCCACAGGATTGTATTGAGTGAGGATATACCCAGTTCCAGACGAATTGCGGCATTGCTTACGCAGGGGGGGACTCCCATCAGACGGCGTAGGAACTGGCTGTGGACAGACTCAAGAGAAGAAATGTTGGATTGGACCCAGAGGGAGGCGCCGTAGGTGATAGCTGCTATCACCTTTGCCCTATAGACTTTTAATGCTGAGGGGATGTGATGAGCACCCTCAGTATGAAAAAAATGCAGGAGGGCATGGGTGGAAATCTTAGCCTTGTTACAGAGAGACTTAATCTGCGCAGGCCACTTGGTATTGGATTGAAAGAGGATACCTAAATATTGAAATCTGTGGACCTGTTCCACTGGGATGCCATCGAGGTGCCATTGATAGATTTTCCTGCTTTTTGTAAAAATCATGATTTTGGACTTAGAGTGGTTTATATGCAGTTGGTTAGTAGAGCAATAGGCAGAAAGGATTTTTAAGGCTCTAAGTAGGCCCACCCGGGAAAATGAAAGTATTGCGGCATCGTCAGCGTAGAGCAGGAGTGGGCATCTATAATCAGCTAGTCTAGGGGCATAGATGTGGGCCATGTGATCTGAAAATGCCTTTCTCCAGTCACTGATATATAGGTTAAAGAGAAGGGGTGCCAGTATACACCCCTGCCTAACCCCCTTGTTAATGGGGATAGCGTTAGAGAGATCCCCCTGCGGGGTAAGGCGCACTTTTGCTTCTGTTCCGTCATGCAATTGGGAGATAAGCCAGAGTAATTTTTTGTCAATACCCCAGGCAGAAAGTTTGGCCCACAGCTTAGCTCTAGGGATGCTGTCGAAGGCAGCCTTTAGATCTATAAAGGTGACGCAGAGATGATCCTTCTTGGGAGTGGAATATTTTACGGCAAGATGATGAAGGATCAAAGCATGATCAATTGTAGAGTGGTCTGGACGGAATCCTGCCTGCTCATATCCGAGCAGGTCGGCCTCTTCAGCCCAGCACTCCAGTTTGGACAGGAGGTAGCGGGCCTAGAGTTTCCCCAACATTGAAAGAAGGCTGATGTTACGGAAGTTGCCAGGATCAGAATGGGCGCCTTTCTTATGTATTGGAATAATTATGGCATCCTTCCAGAGCTTGGGGATGAGGCCCGTTTGGTTGATTGCATTAAATACCTCGGTAAGAACCGGGGTCCACCAGTCCTTATGGGCTAGAATGGCTTCGGCTGGGATGAGATCCGGGCCGGGCGCTTTTCGAAGTTTAAGTTGTCCGATTAGCTTGGCAATCGCGGATGGTTCCACAGGAGGCCATCTGGGAAGGTGGTTAGGGAAAGAGCCTGAGGTCGAAGAGACTGGCACATCAGTGTCGTAAAAGACTCGGCGTAGAAAGAGTTCCCATGTGGTGGCAGAGATGGAATGAGTGAGCCTACTAGTTGGCCTCCTATTTAACAGACTCCAGAAATCTCGGGGGTTGCTGGATTTCGCGGCCTCTAGTAATGCGTTCCACCTTAGCCAGTGCCAGTCTTGCTTGGCTCTTGAGAGGGCTAGCTTGTATGCCTTCTTAGCCTCGAAATAAGCGGGGGGGGGGGCGTCGATGAACCTGTTTGTTTGTGAGCAGAATATATAGATCTCATATGGTTCCTGGCTTGCTTGCACTGTGAGTTAAACCAAGGGGCTCCCTTCCTCCGGGAAACTCTGCCAGGGATAAGAGTGGGGGGCAGAAAGGAGGCTATGAGACTACTTAGACACTCAGAGAAGGTGGTCAGTAGCACCCTGGGTGTAGACTTGGTGCCAATTAAGGCTGACAAAGTATTGGCTGCTTCTTGATGATAAAAGCGTGCATGGAAAAAGGCCAGAGACTTTGACCATTTCAGCAACATCGGGGAGCCTCTGGGATTAGAGTCTATTGATACAACATGAGCAGAATGGTCTTGAGGTCTATATAGCCGTGCAACCGTAATGAGAGGAAGGTGGTCACTGAAAATCTTGTCGTCTACTTTAAAGGAGGTAATGTATGGCAAAAAGGCTCTTGAAACTAAGGTATAGTCTATTGTGCTGTTGCCATTTTTGGCCAAGTGGGTAAATTCCCCGGGAACGTCTGGGGAACATCTGCCATTGAGGGGGAAGAGGTCTAGTTTGATGGTAAGGAGAGCTAGACAAGTCCCCGCTTTGTCAACTTTCTGATCCTTGGAAACTCTCCCTTTCAAGGTGTCCAGGGGGTGGTCATCCCTAGTCGGGCCTGCCCACCAACGAGAGACAACCAGGGTTTCCCAAGTCCCCGCAATGCGGGCGTTTAGATCCCCCACCAAAAGAACCAGAGAATGAGGGAATCTAAGTGTGATGGTAGTAAGAAAATCTTCCAGACCGGCCCACAGCTCGTCTAAGTCCCTGTGAGAGCCCCCAGGAGGGATGTAGACATTAAACACCAGGAGCGAGAGCTTCCCGACGGATATCAAATTTGCCTGGGCATAAGGAGGAAAAGAATTCACAAGAGCCACGTTTGCGTGCAAATCCAGGGAGATACCTGTAGCAAGGCTGCCCTTCGAACGACCACCACGCAGTGAGGGACGGGCTGGCAGGGATATGATTTCAAAACCACAAAGCAAAATGTCATTAACCTCCCACGTTTCCTGAAATATGAGGATTTGAAAGTTTTTGAGGTAATTCAAAAAGTCCGGGTCAACTTTTTTGGATGCCCACCCTGCAATGTTCCAACTCATGATGGACCAAGGAAGAGTTGGAGAGTAGATCTTTGACTGTCATTTGGGAGCAGCAGGGGGCTGGTGGAAGGACCAGGAGACAGTTAGACCGAAGAAATCTGTTATCTTACCTTGATTATCTTGCTTAGTTTTGAGATCATTATTAGAACTTGGAGAATTCTGGTGGGAAGCCAGATTTGGACTGAAGTTTTTGTCCTGGTCTTGGTAGTGGCTTGAATGTCGTACAGATAGGGCTGTCGGGGGAGACATCTGTATGGTGTTGTTGTCATCAAAAGAAATACAGCCATTATGTGATTTGGTGATAATGATAGACGGCGAGAGAGGGGGAGCCCGGGGAGTCTGAAAGGTCAAACTGGCCAGTTGTGGGGACTGGGAATGTGGCATTTCAGGAGGCGAGATTCTTGGAGCAGAAGGTGGACAAGTGATCAGGGATAAAGGGACGCGTCCTGATAAGCCTTCAGAATCAGAAGTAGAGAGAGGTTGATCTGGGAGCGCCACATTTCTGGTCCGGAGGACATCCTCCCGTTGTTGCTGGGTTGCCGGCGGATTTGTGGAACTGCTAGTTGAAGCCCTCAAAGGGTTGCCAGCTTCCGTGTGGAGGTCCGTGCACTCTGGCCCTGTCCGACGACAAGTGTCCACGTTGATCGGCTTCCTCCCAAGAGAGGATAGGTGAGTATTTATAAAGCATCTCTGGGGAAAGACTCCAAAGTGGGTCAGATGGTTACGAAGACCACATAAAAGCGAGGGGGTCTTGGGTGAGCTGAACTTGAGAATCAGGCGTTTATGGTGAGGTGTGCTGGGAAGCCATTCCACGGAGAGCAGCTCATTGTTCAGGATGTGAGAATTGGATAAAAGCCTCAATGTGTCTAAAGTGGTTTTACGGTTGGTCCAGTCGTACTTGTTAAAGTGAGAATGGGCCAGGTTCAGACATAGGTTGGCTGGGAGCAATTGGAGATTCACTAACGGCAACAGTCGTGGAGGAGGATGGATATCCGTTCGGGACGGACCCAGTGCATGTCTGGTGGTTCTACAGGAAAGTGATGCTGAGACCGACTTACTGAGGGATTCCACTTTGCCCTCCAGCACTCCAACAGAGGATGTCAAAAGGGTAATAGAGTCGGCCAGACGGAGACAGAACTGTTGTAACAGCTGGATATCTGAGGGCTGAACTGAGTCAATAGGGGATGGCAGTGTAGTGAGACAGGGCAAGACAGGACTAACATCTGATGGTGTCGGGCAATCCAGCAAAGAAGGTGTGTTGCAGAGTGAGGCAGCCAGGGATTCTGATTCTTCCGAAGGAGAGCTGGGCGGAAACTCCAGAGCTGTTAAGTTTTGGAAGAATTCGTCCAAGGAGGTAATTGATAAGTTCGGATCTTGGTTCATGGTGTCAGTCTTTTTGATCTTAGGCAAGGGGCCCATTATATTTTCGAGGGAGGTCTCCAAACTAAGGTTAGTCGGAGACAAGGAACGACAACATTTATGTGGACTCATATCGGAGCAGCCAGTCGATCTCCGGTATTATATTGCTTTAAGACTGTATTGCATCATCCTGTATCCTGATTGGCTAAGCTCTGTAGCCAATGTACTTAAGGGAAGTCCGGATCATGGCTTGTGTGAATACTACACCATTTTATCTGCTTATTTGATGTAACTCTCTACCTGATCTCTCTGCATGATCACTGTTTGATCATAGCTATATGTTGCTTTCTACTATTTATTGAATGTTTTTGATATTGAACTTGTTCCTGTTTTGAAACTCAAGAAGAACTGTTTTATTGTGTATGACTACAACTGGTAAGAAGACTGTACTTGTAATATCCCTGGATTGATTTTATCTGTATATGACTTGGATTGTTTTTGGACTTTACTTTACTTTTTTCTAAAAGTAAAAGACTACAACAACTCAGTGTGTTTGTATGTTAACTGTGATTGTTCACAACCATTCCCAGTCATTTTTCATGTGTTTACTCAAAGGGTACTTTGCTCAATAACCTACAACATCGGTTATGAGCCAAGAATATCCTTAACAGTCATTAAGCAAAGACTATGTGTGGCTGCTCCTTCTAGGCTTAGACATAATTTCAGATCCTGAAAGATGGTATTGTATCTTCCTCTCCCTTTCTCCCTGACTCCATAGTTGAAATTGGAAAATTCTCTCCTCAGAAATCCTCCATTTCTTCATTGTGCCCCTGAACCAGGGAGAAATTTAGAGCAAACATTATGGTATAAAAATGTTTTTCCTTGTGCTTTCAAGTCATGTGTAATATTTTTAAAAGGCTTGGAAGAAGATGGAAAAAGGCAACTATCTCTCCAGTTTCATTTTCTTCCTGCCATTATGTAGGTAACTGCAAACAAGCAAAGTCCCATTCACAGGAAGCAGACAGCACATAAAACCATGCCTCCTCTGGTCCACGGAAAAAATCTCTCTCCACGGAACTGGTCCCTAGTGCCCAAAGGTTTGAGGGCACTATGCTAAACTTTGTTATTACCATTTTGAAGAATTATTATTATTAATCATCGCACAGTCAGCCAGATGTTCAGTGTGGGTTTGGCATTTTGTCTATCGAGTCCTTACCAAGGACCTGGGATAGGCAAATCTGGATGTTCAACAGTGTTACAGCTACCATCACAGGATGGAAACAGTTCCAAGTAAAGTTGCCTTCTGCAATTGACTAATGGCAAATTAGTCAATGTTTATGATGTTCAAGTGGTGCTCCAGTTGTTTTGGGACTGCACCCAAGGCGCCTATTACTATTGATACTACCCTTGCTTACTTTTGCCATAGTCATTCTCTTTCTATTTGTAGGTCTTTGCATTTTGTTATCTTCTCCAGTTTTTCTCTTCTATTCTGCTGTTTCCAGGCACTGGCACATCCACTATACAAACTTTTTTTTCTTTCTTATCAACAACTGTTAAGTCCTGGGTGTTATGTGGCAGGTGCCTGTCTGTTTGGATTCTGAAGTCCCAGACCAATTTAATTTCTTCATTTTCTATGATTTTTCCTATTTTATGGTCCCACCAGTTATTACTTACAGGCAAATGATATTTCTTGCAGATCTTTCAATGCACCATTGTTGCTACTTTGTCATGCCGCTGCTTATAGTCAGTTTGTGCAATCTTCTTGCAGCAGCTTATCAGGTGGTCCACTGTTTCTTCAGCTTCTTTACATAGGTGGCACTTACTGTCTGTTGCTGTCTTCTCAATTCTGGCTTTGTATACATTTATCCTTAAGGCTTGGTCTTCTGCAGCCAGAATTAATCCCTCCGTCTCTTTCTTTAACTTTCCTGCTCTTAGCCATTGCCAGGTCTTGTTAGTATCTGCTTTCCCTGTTATTTTTTTTAATGTACTGGCCATGTAGTGCTTTGTCTTCCCATGCCTCTGTTCTGTTCTTCATTTGGTCTTGCTTGTAGGCCACTTTGGTTTCTCCAGTAGTCAGCAAGCCTTCCTGGCATACTAACTTCAGTGCATCTTCTTCATTGTCTTTCAGATATTCTTCCAAAGCCCTTTCTTCTTCTTCAACTATCTGATGTACTTGCAACATTCCACACCCACCTATTTGCCTTGGTAGGTAAAGTCTCTCAATGTCGCTGCGAAGATTCATTGTCATTATTTTTCTGGTCTTCCTATCCATTGCTTTTAATTCTGTTTGAGTCCAGTTCACTATTCCAGCTCAAATGACTGGTATTGCCCAGGTGTTGATTGCATTGATGGTATTTCCTCCATTGAGTTTGGACTTTAAGATCTTTTTCACTCTCTTGATGTATTCACCTCTAGTCTTTTTCTTGACTTCAGTGTGCTTGATATTGTCAGCTTGAAAGATACCCAGGTATTTGTAGTAATCATCTTCATCCAAACTCTTAATGTTATTTTCATGGGGCATCTTGATTCCTTCAGTTTTCACTATTTTTCCTTGTTTGATAGTGAGTGTGGTACATTTGTCCAATCCAAACTCTGTTGCAATATCTTGGCTATATATACGAATAGTGTTGAACAGCGATTCTATTTCAGATGGTGTTTTTCCATACAGCTTTAGATCATCCATGTAAAGGAGGTGGGATAGTCTGGCAGATGTTTTTGATGTTTAATAGCCAAGGCCTGAGTTATTCAGTATTGTTACAGAGGAAACAGTGCAATGATAGTAGTGGTGATAGTGAATCTCCTTGAAATATTCCTCTCTTGGTATTAACTTCTCCAATACTTCATTGACCTGCAACTGTGTCTTCAATTGTGCCATCAATCTTTGCACAAAGCTTCTGATGTTTCTACTGACTCCTGTTATTTCTAGGCACTTGATTATCCAGTCATGTGGCAGAGTCAAATGCCTTTTTGTAGTCAATTCATGCTACATTTAGGTTGGTCTTCCTTCTCTTGCAGTTTTCCAAAATCATTTTGTCAATTAGGAATTGATCTTTTGTTCCTCAGCTCTTGGGGCAGTTTCCTTTCTGTCAGGTGGAAAGAGATTGTTTTCAACTAGATGCTGTTGGACTGCATCAGCTACCACACCAGTTAGTAATTTGAAAGTCGTTGGTAAGCAGATAATTGGCCTGTAATTGCCTAGTGCTACCTCTTTTGCTGGATCTTTCATTATCAGATAGGTTTTGCCAGATGTTAGGCACTCTTCAATTTCACCTCCTTGTAGTATATTGTTAAACTGCTTGGCAATGAGTGGGAATAAACCAATTAGATATTTCAACCAAAAACCATACAGTTCATCTTCACCTGGTGCTGACCAATTCTTGATCTTCTTTGCTCTTTTCTCTGCCATTTCTGTTGTTATTACTAGTTCTTTCATTTCAACTTCTTTGTTATTCTTATCCACCTCTTTTAACCAAGCTGCATCCTTGTTGTATTTCTTTGGGTTATCCCATATCTGCACCCAGAACTGCACTCTTTTTTTCCTTGTCAGGTAATGACTGGTTCACTGCATTTTCTCCATTGATGGATTAATAGCAATGCTGCTGATTGGATTGAAATTGAAGGTTCTGCCTATAATTTGCAATTCAGGTTTCATACCTGCTAATTTTCTTGGCGATTGCTGTTCTTTGCTACTTTATTATTTCCAGTGCTTCCTTGATCTTCCTTGTTTCTAAGTGATATTTCTTTATTAGGTATTATTTGGTCTTCCTGTTCTTCAGCTTCTGTCAGCCCTGGAGGCCATCTTTTCTTTGGAGCTTCAGGGCTGCCACATTTAGTGCCTGGGAAAATGTGAGGGGGGATTTGCAAGGAGTTGGTGAAGATATATAGCCATAACAACATTCTTTTATCTGAGAGCCAAGGACGTTCAGCCTGCACCTGGAGTGGTGTGACTGATGGATTGGATTGGACGGTGGATTGATTGGATCATGTGACAGACATATGGTGCAGGGGATTGGATCTTTGACTTTCTTTTGGGTGGGGAAAACCGGGGAACTTTCAGATTCGGGTTTTCCCAGATGTGCCAGTATGACATCTCTAATAAAATGTATCGTTGAGGAATTGCTAGCCTCAGAGTCTTCTTTAGTTGGGGGTGTTACTTGGAACCCTGACACTTTTCTTTCATCTGTTCTACCTTGCTTGATCTGATCTCAATTTGCTAATCTTATTTTCCAATCTAAGCTTCCATTTTTGTAGTTTAGTTTTTTTTTTCTCTGTTGATTTTGCATCCCAGGTATTCAGTTATAACTGCAGCTGTGCTGTAGATTAGTTGGTTTGTTTCGTGTAGTGAGTTGGTGCTTATACTTGATATTGCAGTATTTGCCTCTTTTAATGCTTGTGCTGGCTGTTTCTTTGGAATAAGCTCCAATGCAGACAATCTTATTCTGATGTTTTTCTGCTGTTCTAGATGCTCAGTTATTCTTTGTTTCAGTTCTTTTACTTCTTTCGTTACAGGGTTTTGTTCTTCCTGTGGCAGAGGAATGGGTGCCTGGTCTCTAAATGAAAACAATTGTATATCTTTGTTGGATTTTTCTACTACCAACTTTCCCTGGTTTGCCTCTACATTCTGAATTACTTCTGGCAAGGCTTTGATTTCTTTGCCTCTGGGTGAACCTTTGCAGTTCTTCCAATTCTGCTTCTGTGTATACTTTATTTTGTATTATAAATCGACGTTGATCTGCTAGCCTCTGTTCTGTTATTTCTGATTTTGGATGTTGTTCTTTCCAGAACTGGTGAATTCTTTTCAAATATACTCTTCTTGTTGGGCTTGCTCTGTAATAACAGATCATTATTTCTTTGTTTTCAATCACTGTATATTTGCGATGAGTAAACACCTTTTCTTTCAGTAGTTCTGCAGCTGCTGGCCTGGTTGCTCAGCCAACAGTCCTGAATCCTGTAGCCCATTTTTCACCAGATATCCAGGAACTCCAACATCTAGTGTGGACCTTGTTAACCCAGGTGACATCCGAGCCGGTATGGCTTTCTGAAATTTATGTCTCACCATAATTTTTATGGGAGAGACACTCTTAGTCTGACTCCTCTGATGAGACCTGTCCAGTATGGTTGAACCTCTGGCATAGCTCCCATCTTCCGCAGAGCACACAAGCCCCACTGTCAGATCCCTATAAGTGATACTGCCATTCAGATGGGAGAAGGGGGGCCTTGGATTCAATTTATTAGCATTGCCTGTGTCAACAGATATTTTACAACCTATATTTGGCGCCCTGAAATCCCCTTTGGCAAATGTTTATGATGGCCATGTGGGCTGTTTCACTTTAAAGGATAATAGAGGATAGCAATGGGAATACATGCTTATCCGATTCTCAGGGCAGCTGGTAAAGAAAACATCTTCACACTTGTGTATTGGCTAAAATCTGCATTCTGGCTAAAGGGAGGGGTCTCTACTGCTTTAATCCTACTTGTCTTGCCTAAGGATATTCAGACATTGCTTTTAATCCATTGCTGTCACTTCTGCTTAATAAAAGATTCCTTTTGAAATACTACGTTTGAAGAGTTTTTACTTGCTTAAGTTGGAAGGAGAGGCAGTCCTTACACCACATCAAGGTAGTGCCTCATTCGGGGGGGGGGTGTTGTTATTATTATAAACTTTTATTCATTAAACATGAAACTCAGTCAACTGAACATTTAAAAATGCAATGACCCTCTGCCCCCTATTCTTCTTGGCAGGTACAACCTGTCAATGTCACTTAGTAGATGTAAAGCGTGGTACATATTCAAAAGTTTACACATTTTCCGGTCCAGGTTTTCCAGTTCAGCCAAAGTCCAGTTGATGATTCCAGCTGGGTACTGTATCACTGGAACTGCTAATGCATTAATGGCTTTAATTATGTTTTCAGCATTCAGCTTTGATTTTAATATTTTGCAGACCTTCCTGATGTATTCCTTTTGCATTGACTCTTTGACTTTTCCAGTCAAGATGTTATCTGCTTCCAATATGCTTAGATATTTTTAACCATCATCCTTTGCTAATGCTTTCATGATGCTTCCATTTCCCAGTTCTATTCCTTCTATTTTTTCCATTTTTCCTTGCTGCATGGATAATATAGCACATTTTTCAAGTCCAAAGGTTGTCGCTGCTGAACAGTTGAACTGTGTTGAGTATTGATTCAAGTTCAATGGGGCTTTTCACATACAGTTTTAAGTCATTCATGTATAGTAGACTGTTTATCTTGCCATGTTGGTTGAGATTTGGTATCCAAGTTTTGTGTTTCATAGGATTATTGTCAGTGGAATTAATGCGATATTGAACAGTAGCGGCGAAAGTGAGTCCCCTTAGAAGATTCCTCGTCTGATGTTGACTTCACCAATGTGCTCCCCATTTGCTGTTAGAACTGTTTCCCATTTTTGCATATTTGCTTTTAAAAATGTACAGATATTTTTTCTGATTCCAAACAGGTGATAATCCAGCTATGGGGTAATGAGTCAAATGCCTTCTTGTAATCAATCCATGCCATATTCAAATTCGTTTTCCTTTATTTTGTATTTTTTAGTACCATTTTGTCAATGAGCAGCTGACCTTTTGTTCCTCATGATTTTTTATAATTTCCTTTTTGTTCTTCCAGGTGCAAACTGTTTTCCATCAGATGATTGAATACTGAATTTGCCAATATTCTTGTAAAAAGTTTGAACATTGTTGGCAGACAAGTAATTGGGCGGTAGTTGCTTGGTTTTGTGCTCTTTTCTGGATCTTTCATTATCAAGTATGTTTGACCAGCTGTTATCCATTCTTTGCTTGTTGCATTTTGAAGCATTTCATCAAATTGAGTGGCCATGTGGTAATGGAGGCTGGTCAGGTGTTTTAGCCAGTATCCATGCAGTTTGTCCAGGACAGGTACACTCCAGTTCTTGACCTTCTTTACTTGTTTTGCAACCATATCAGTTCTTATTACAATATTCTCCATTTTGTTGCGTGTTTCTTGTTTTTTAATATCTTTGATCCAGGAGGCAGTTTTATTATATTCCACTGGGTTTTCCCACAGTTTTTTTCCCCAAAGTTCAAAGTTTTTTCTTTACATTAGTTTGGACTCAATTTTCATCAAGTAACTGGTAGAAGAGGTGTTGATTTCTTCTAAACTGGACATTTTCACAATATTGTTTTATTCATCCTTCGTATCTTTCAATTTTCTTTGTTGTTGCTGTTATAAGCTGCTTTAGTTCTTCCATGATTTCCTCCGTTACTGTTTTTTTCTCCAGGTTGAATATTTTGTATTAACTATTTTTCAGCTTTTCATTCTTTAGTTTTCCTTCTTTCAAGTATTTCAAATTGCTGACATTTCCTCGTAGTATTTTAATTTTATTTTCAAATTGAATTTTCCACTTTGGTGTTCCAGTGGGTTTCTTTTTTGGCATTTTATAACCAAATTCTGCAGTTATAATGGTGGCTGTGCTGTACATTAGTTGGTTTGTTTCACGTATTGTGCTGGATGGGATGGAAGTTAAAATGTTGTTCATGGCATTTAGTAGATCTTTCACTCGTTTGCTATGCACTTCGTGAATGGCAGGCAGTCTTTTTCTTTCTGTGTTTTTTTGATGTGGTATTCAATCTTTTCTTTCAGCATATTTGCTAGATCACTTAGCTCTACATTTTCGAGTTATTGCACAGGAAGATCTTCATCCTGCTGGTTGATCAGTTTGTTCAGGTGTCTTCAACCTGTTCATCATTAGTTGTTGTTTTCTTTTTAGCCAATGTTTCTAAATGTTGCATTTCCACATCTGTAAAAACTTTATTATGGATGATGAAATGTCTTTGATCCAACTGAATAACATAACTGTTGTTCAGTTATGTCTGGGTGTTTTTCCTTCTACTGTTGCATCATTGTTTTTTGAAATCTCCTGGCTGTTGGTTCTGCCCGGTAGTAACATTAGATGATTTCTTGATTTTCTTTGGTTGCTCAGGTTTTGTGCTTTTGTTCCACTCTCTTTGCAGTTGCATGCCCAGTTTCCCAGCAGTAACAACTGAGCCCTGTGGCCCATTTTTTGACAGATGTCCCGGAGCATCTGACATGGCCCTTGTTGACCTGGGCGATGACTGATCCGGTGTGGAATATTGTTGATTTCTTCTCATCATTGATGATGGCAGGTGCCTGGGTTCGTTCATGGTGGCTAAACCAATACCAATCTCTTTCCATCCAAAAAAGCATAGCTACCAACAGATTTGCTGTCTCTGATGGGTTCATACTGTGATATCTGTTTTCCAATTTTCTTTCCTATTAAAGAGGCTTCTGCATTCCTTTTTCGTTTTCACATTGCCTTAGAAGTTAATCTGTTTACTCACTATTTTAGACTTAGGTGCCCAAAATATGAATAGAGAGGACCACTGGTTTGAAAGAGGGGTCAAAGAGGCCATCTATGTCAAAACTGAACAGCCCTCTCTCAACAGAGGGGGAGGGATACAACATCATCTACAACACAGTCCTTTCAACAGTTCCAAGAAGGCTCCACACCCATTTGCATTACTCATATGACCCTGATAACACAGATAAACCTCCAAGTGGTCTCAATGACTCGCTTAAGGAATGCAAATGACCAGCTGTCTGCAAGGAGTATAAATCATTCCATTCCCCACCTTCCCGTCAGAGCTGAAGAAGTTTCTTGGATGAGAAGTGAAATGTCTTCAAAGAAAAAGCAGTGCAGTTGCCTCTTAAAAAAAGCACCTTTGGGACAACCATGACCTGGATGACTGAGAATCTCCATAGAGGTTAATGTTTATAATAACATTTATAGCTGTAGTAACATTTTGAAGTGTTTATATGTATGTTTAAAATTAGATTTTAGCATTGTAATCCATGGAAAGCATCTTTTGAGGCAAGTGATAGTATCTATTAGGCAGATCAAGTTTTGCATCCCTACTTTTGAGAAGAAAGAATAAGGTATTAATAGATTTTACTAAATTTCAGAGATTTCTATGATTACTGATATTAATTTTTTATCATGACTAGTTTTGTAATCATAAAATGATCTGTTTGGGTTTTTATTTCTTTTGTGCTCTATACAGTGCCCTGAAAGGCCTTTTGTAAACAAAAATATATATTTATTAGTTATTGGACAATATTATGGAAACTGACCTTCCCTAAATTCTGTACTGCTAAATATTTATATAGTTACATGATAATATATATTACTATTTAGATAAGTATAACTGTTTTTCTAATTATACTGTAAAATTTGACATTTTGAAAGAGTATCAGTGTATGTATGATGTATGAGAGTTTGGATGGATGGATGGATGGATGGATAGATAGATAACTGTAAAGTTTGTGATATTGTACGGATTCATCAAGCATTTGACGGTTTCTCAAAAAATTGCTATAGTTTGCTGTTCACTAATCAAATGTAACTAAAGCATAATGGTCTTCCACATAGCGATTTGCATTTTGCAAGCCATGAGAATGCCACCATTAATATAATGGAAATTGCTTTTCTGTAGTTAAACATGCAAAAATAATGTATGCCACATATTTCAAAGAAATCAAAGAAGTCCACACTATTAAAAAGTACCTATACAAATAGCAATGCTGAAAAGCTGTGGTACGTATGAGAGAGAATGTGACTTAGGGCAAAGTGTTCTTTTATTTCTTCTCTCTAGTATTTTTGATCAATGTTATAATTTCTCTGTTAATTTTATTTTCTAAGTTTTTCATCCTCATACCTTCTAGGCCTCTCCACAGACATTTGTTGTCTTATTCTTTTTTTTTCTTTTTTTTTAAAGCTTTTATTGTTACAAAATTACAATACAGTTCTACATTTCCGGTTTTGTAGTGTCAATATACATATAGATAATATTTACATCATTATTTACATGGAATAACCTTCTTGTTTAAGGTTGAATTAAAAGGTACTACCCGTATATCATTCTTATAGCCATAGTAGTTGTGTCTTTATTTGTCTACTTGCTTCTTAATTCCTATTCATTAATCACCACCGGTAGTACCAATCTTTTCCATTTGCTTATCTTAACTAGCTATCCAATTTCACTTTAAGCTCTCACGAGCTCTGCTTTGATTTCCTTTTCCCTAGCCACTCATACCACTTATCCCATACACTATAATAATCCGTTTCCTCTCTGTCCCTTATCTGTAATGTTAATTTATCCAATTCGGCACATTCCAGTATTTTTCTAATTATATGCTCTTCAGGCGGTAATTTCTTCTCTTTCCAGTGTTGGGCGAAGGATATTCTTGCTGCTGTTATTATATGTATCGCCAAGTATTTCTTCTTTCTTGCGTACGATATTTTTAGGATTCCCAGAAGAAATATTTTTGGGTCTAATTCAAAGGTGTCTCCTAATATTTCTGACACCCATTTGCCTATCATCCTCCAAAAATCTTTAGCTTTAGGGCAGATCCACCAACAATGGTAATATGTACCTTGTTGGTGTCCGCACTTCCAGCACTTTGGGCTCGTATTAAGGTAAATTTTAGCAATCCTAGCCGGTGCTAGGTGCCACCTGTAGATCATTTTATATTGGTTCTCCTTGAAGGTTGTGGCCTTGGTCATTTTAAGGTTAGTATTCCAAATTTGATCCCATTCTTCTAAATTTATAGTTTGTCCTATATTCTTAGCCCAAGCTATCATTGTATCTTTGACCGTTTCTTCCATCAAATCATATTCCACCAGATAATTATACACTTTGGCTAATAATTTGTCATCCGTACCCATCCAGACTTTATCTAAACCATTAGTGCCTATCTCTATGCCCGGGTCTTCTTTGTCTTTTTTATATCTCGACTTAATTTGTGTATATGTCCACCATTTTGTATGGGTGCCTTGATCTTTCATTTCTTCCATAGTCTTAAGATTCCCTACTCCATCAAGTATCTCTTTATATTTGACTGTTTTTCCAAGTTCTAATACATTAGGGTAAATTATCACCTCCATTGTGGAGAGCCATCTGGGAACTTTGGTGTAATGTTTTTGTCTTACTTCTCTCCATGTTGACATGAGGGTATTGTTGTGTCTTGGCTCCCGAGCCCGGACCTCCGGAGGAAGAATCCTCCGAAAGTGAAGAGGAGGAGGAGGCAAGGGCCTCCTCCCCTGGCCCGTCTGGTTTGGCACCACCCCAGGCCCCAGCTGAAAGCCCTGTGGAAGAAAGCTCCTCTGAGTCAGACGATAATGAGGAGAGGGAGTGGATTAATCCCAGGTGGCGACGATCAGAGAGACGGGCTCAGCAAAGGAGTGGGTGGGGCTGAGCACGAGGTGATGAGTCACAAAGCCAACGCCCCACAAGGTATAAAAGGAGCTGACCTTACCTTGTTGGCTTTTGTGATGAACAAAGTTTTACCCTGACTGCTTGTGTCCTGAAATACTGCAGCAGCTAAGTGTGTTCTTTAAACGTGTATTGGATATAAATACTTGGAGCCTTATCAGGGACTGGCCATGGCAACTCAAAACAACAGCTGTCGTTATCTCTCCCGGGCTCGCTGCCAGCTTGTTGTTTATGGATGGTAAATAAACAACTTCTGAATACTCCTGTTCGAGTGTGTGTGCTTGTCTGGGCTTCTGAAGCAGGGAGGGGACAGAACATCTTGTTCGTCACCTAAAAAATTAAGCCCACAAGCCAGTCGACTCTCAAGCCACGATGGATCAGCAGCAATTACAGCTGCTCCAGCAGTTGCAGGCAGACAACCAGCAGCTCCAGCAACAGGTGGCTCAATTAGTGGCTCTGCAGGCGGCAGGCCAAGTTTCTGTCGCTCCCCCACCTCCTCCTCGTTGGAAAATCCCCGTGAGTGTGCCGGACAAATTTGCAGGGCAGAGGGAGATGTTTCCGACGTTTATGGGCCAGTGCCAGCTGTTCATGGCCTTGAGGCCTGAGGACTTCCCTGACGACCGGGCTAGGGTGGGGTTTGTGATCAGCCTTTTGTCGGGCTCGGCTGCTCAATGGGCCGCGCCCTTGCTGTTGCAGAATAGCCCTTTGCTGACGGACCTCCAGGGCTTCTGGCAGCATATGCGCCTCCTGTATGAGGACCCGTTCCGCTCTCAGACGGCGGCCTGGCGTATCAAGAACCTTCGGCAGGGGAGGCGCCCCCTGCAGGATTACGTCGCTGAGTTCCGGCTCCTGAGCCTGCACGCCCGTTGGAACGAGGTGGCGTTAATGGACGCGTTCCAGGACGGACTGTCAGATGAGCTACAGGACGAGCTGGTGCGGGTGGAAGCACCCCAGACCCTGGACGCGCTGGTGGAGCAGTGCTTGCGGATAGACCATCGCTTCCAACGGCGACGGTCTTGACGCACCCCTCAGGAGCCGCCTGGCCCAGCTGCACCCCCGCGGCCCGTACCTCCAGCGTCGCGGCCCGCTCCACGTCCAGTGATCCCTGCGGAGGAACCCATGGAGCTTGGAGCGGCTCAACCCCGCCTGACGGCCCAGGAGCACAGCCGGAGACGCCTAGGGGGGTTGTGTTTGTACTGTGGGGAGCCCGGACATTTCGCTGCTTCTTGTCCTCGGAAGCGAGGCGGGGCGCCCACGCCCGGCCCTGACTCTCGATTGGCTCTGTCGGGAAACGGAGCACGCCTGACCTAGGGGAAACCCTAGGCCGGGCTCAGACCAAGGCGCCACCGGAAACGGCGGACGTGGACTCGGGGTCTCCTCGGCACCTGGTTCTGGACACCCGGGTATGGGTGGCAGATCGGAAGGAGGGGATTCAGGCCCACGCGCTGGTGGACTCGGGGGCCACCACAAATTTTATGGATCGGGTCTTTGTGGATTACTACGACATCCCCGTGGTGCCGGTGGACCCTCCACTGAGGGTAGAGACCATCGACGGCCAGGAGTTGCTGTCCGGCCCCATCAAGTACACCACCCAGCCGTTGCGCCTCGTCATGGGGGATCACGAGGAAGCCATCCGGTTCTACGTGGCGACAGACTTGCACCTACCCGTGGTCCTGGGGATGGCCTGGCTGCGGACCCACGACCCTCAAATCACCTGGTCGCAGAATGGCGTGTCGTTTACCGGTCTCCAGTGCGTGGATCACATCCGCCACACCTGCGCCGGACAGGCCGTCTCCGCCCCGGCCGTAGTTTTGCCGTCGGAGCTGACAGACTTCGCGGACATCTTCAGCGAGCGGGAGGTGGATCGACTACCCCCGCATCAGCCCTACGACTGTGCCGTGGACCTGCAGGTCGACGCGCCGCTCCCGGTCGGGCGCTTGTACGCCATGTCGGAGCCGGAGTTGGCCGCCCTCAGGGACTTCCTGGAGAAAAACTTGGCCCGCGGCTTTATCCGGCCTTCCTCGTCGCCCGTCTCGGCCCCCATCCTCTTTGTCAAGAAAAAGACAGGGGATTTGCGCATGTGTTGCGACTACCGCCGGCTGAACGCCATCACGGTGAGGAACCGTTACCCCTTGCCGCTCATACCGGAGTTGATGGAGCGGCTGCGGGAGGCCTCCATTTTCACGAAACTCGACCTCCGGGGGGCTTACAATTTGGTGCGGATGCGCGAGGGGGACGAGTGGAAGACGGCGTTTGGCACTCGCTATGGACATTTTGAGTTTTTGGTGATGCCGTTCGGGTTGACCAACGCCCCCGCCGTCTTCCAGCACCTGATGAATGACATTTTCCGGGACATGCTGGACCGTTTCGTGGTCATCTATTTGGACGACATTTTAATATACTCTCCGTCCCGGGACAGCCATGTCCAGCACGTCTGTCGGGTCTTGCAACGTCTGAGGGAGCACCAGCTCTACGCCAAGCTGGAGAAGTGCCTGTTTTTCCAGACATCAATCGAGTTCCTGGGCCATATCATCACCCCTGAGGGCATCGCGATGGACCCACGTAAGGTCGAGGCCTTGTGCACCTGGGAGTCTCCTCGTCGGGTGAAGGACGTTCAGCGGCTCTTGGGTTTTGCGAACTATTACAGGACCTTTATACCGGGCTTTGCCACCTTGACCCTGCCGCTGACCCAACTCCTTCGGAAGAAGGTCCTGTTTGCGTGGGGGTTCGCGCAGCAGCAGGCCTTCGAGGTTCTCAAGCGGGCCTTTGTTACGCAACCCATCCTGCGGCACCCCGATCCCCGTCGTCCGTTTGTGGTCGAAACGGACGCGTCTAACGTGGCGGTCGGGCGGTGCTCCTCCAGGCCTCAGCGGACGGCGGCACTCTTTTTCCCTGCGCCTACTATTCGCGGAAACTCTCTCCGTCCGAGCGCAACTATACTATCTGGGAGAAAGAGTTGCTGGCCATCAAGGCCGCCTTCGAGGCGTGGCGACACCATCTGGAGGGGGCCCGGCATCCGGTGGAGGTTCGGACCGACCACAAGAACCTCGAGCATCTCACCACGGCTCGGAAGTTGAATCAGCGGCAGATCCGGTGGTCGCTGTTCTTCGCCCGGTTCAACTTCCGTGTCACATACATCCCGAGCGGCCACAACCAGCAAGCGGATGCCCTCTCCCGCAAGCCAGAGTGCTCCGGTCTACAGGACCCCCTTCCTCCACGGACGGTGCTGCCGACGGACTCCTTGGCCGCTGTCCAGGAGCCGGTGGACTTGCGGGCGCAGGTGCGGGAAGCGCAGCGTCTGGACGACTGGTCCCAGCAGCGGAGAGTGGACGTCGGCCCCGCGTCCCCGTGGACTCTGGAGGAGGGCTTGCTGAAACATTGGGGCCGCTTGTATGTGCCCACGAGTCCACTCCGTGCCCTCGTCCTGTGGCAGTGCCACGACAATCGGGCGGCGGGGCACTTTGGTTTTTTCAAGACGCTGCACCTGGTCACACGGATGTTCTGGTGGCCTCGGATCCGGCACGACGTCTTCGGATATGTGACGTCGTGCGAGACGTGCCGCCGAGCCAAAACTGCATCCGGCCGACCTCCTGGGCTCCTACATCCGCTGCCGACTCCGGAGAGACCGTGGGGGGCCATCTCCATGGACTTCCTGATGGACCTGCCACCCTCCGCCACCTGCACCACCGTCCTCGTGGTCGTCGACGCGCTGACCAAGATGGCCCACTTCATTCCGTGCCGAGGACTGCCGTCGGCCCGCACCACGGCTCGCCTGTTTCTACAGCACGTCTTCCATCTCCACAGCCTGCCAGACCGGGTGGTTTCCGACCGCGGGTCGCAGTTCACGGCGCGCTTCTGGAGGAGCCTCATGGCCGCACTGGAGGTGCAGGTGTGTCTGTTGTCGGTGCACCATCCGGAGACAGACGGGGGGACCGAGAGAGTCATCGGGATACTGGAGCAGTACCTCCGCTGTGTGGTCAACGAGCAGCAGAACAACTGGGCTGAGTTCCTTCCCCTCGCGGAGTTCGCCTTTAACAACTCTCAGCACACCTCCACCCAGGACACCCCGTTCCACGCCAACCTGGGATTCCACCCGCGGCTCTTCCCCCTGACCATGTCGGACTCCCCTGTTCCCGACATCCGGGACTTCCTCTCCGAGCTGCACGCCGTGCAACAGCTGGTGCGACGGCAGTTGATCCGGGCCAAGGAGGATTACAAACGGGTCGCCGACCGCTCTCGACGGGCCATGCCACCACTGGCCGTGGGAGACCGGGTGTGGCTGTCGACAAAGCACCTCCCGACGGACCGCCTGGTACGGAAACTGGACCACCGGTTCATTGGTCCCTTCCCCGTCGAGGCGGTCATCAACCCGGTGGCCTACCGTTTGACCTTGCCCCGCTCGATGAGGATCCATCCCGTGTTCCATCGTTCCCTTTTGGTTCCCGAGGCTCCGTCAAGCTCCCTCCGATGCCCGGCGGTCCCTGCTCCTCCTGCTGCCACCACGGAGGAAGGGGCCGTGGAATACGAGGTGGACAGCATTCGGGACTCTCGTTGGCTGAAGGGCCGTTTCCAGTACTTGATCGCCTGGAAAGGCTACGGCCCCGAGGACTTCACCTGGGAGGATGCCTCCTCCATCCACGCTCCTGACCTGATTCGAGACTTCCATGACCGGTTCCCGTCCCGACCGCATCCTGACCGTCCGACCCGGGGGAAGGGCCCTGCGGTGGGAGATAGTGTTGTGTCTTCGGCTCCCGAGCCCGGACCTCCGGAGGAAGAATCCTCCGAAAGTGAAGAGGAGGAGAGGCAAGGGCCTCCTCCCCTGGCCCGTCTGGTTTGGCACCACCCCAGGCCCCAGCTGAAAGCCCTGTGGAAGAAAGCTCCTCTGAGTCAGACGATAATGAGGAGAGGGAGTGGATTAATCCCAGGTGGCAACGATCAGAGAGACGGGCTCAGCAAAGGAGTGGGTGGGGCCGAGCACGAGGTGATAAGTCACAAAGCCAACGCCCCACAAGGTATAAAAGGAGCTGACCTTACCTTGTTGGCTTTTGTGACGAACAAAGTTTTACCCTGACTGCTTGTGTCCTGAAATACTGCAGCAGCTAAGTGTGTTCTTTAAACGTGTATTGGATATAAATACTTGGAGCCTTATCAGGGACTGGCCATGGCAACTCAAAACAACAGCTGTCGTTATCTCTCCCGGGCTCGCTGCCAGCTTGTTGTTTATGGATAGTAAATAAACAACTTCTGAATACTCCTGTTCGAGTGTGTGTGCTTGTCTGGGCTTCTGAAGCAGGGAGGGGACAGAACAGGTATCTCTTATTTTATGTTTATGAAAATACGTCCTTGTTCTTTTTCCGGTTTCCCATAGGTAAAAATGCCAACCCTTCTGGAGATCATACCCTTCCAGTGTCAAAATCCTTTTATTACTCAGGGTTGCCCAATCTTTTAACCATACTAATTTCGCTGCCTTGTAATGTTTCCCATATCGGAAGTCCAAGCCCACCCCTATCTTTTTTGTCTTGTAAATTTTTAATTGCAATCCTTGGTTTCTTCCCTCCCCAAATGAATTTCCTAACAGTAGTATTAAGTTCCCGAAAAAATTTCTTGTCTAATTGAATTGGGGCTGTTTGGAATAGGTATAACAATTTAGGTAGGACACTTATTTTTTTTTTAATTGAAAAAGTTTTAAAAGTTTTACATACATTTTCTCCCCCCTCCCCAACCACCCCCCCCGACTTCCCAGAGCAAATACAAGATAAAATACAGCTCAAATTCTCTAAATTAAACTCCATTTTACACTTATCATAATCATAATCATTAAACAAGTAGATAAAAGGAAAGCAAGTCTTCTTTCTTCTTATTCCATCTAATTCAACAGAATTAATCTCCATTTATAATTACAGCAGTTAATAAAACAATTAAGTATTACCTAATCAAACCTATCATTACTCAATATAGCTAATTAATACTTAACAAATTATTAAGTCTATACAATTTAACAAGATATTTTATAACTTCTTTCATTTAAAACAAAGAAAAAAAACCCAACAACAACAACAAAAAAAAGAAGCCCTCATTCAAAAAAACCCAAATTTAAAATAAAATACTATATAAAGTCTTCTGTCCTCCACTTTTAAACCATCAAGGTCCAATTATAGTTAAAACACTTAATAAAAAAAAATAATAAATTTTTAATTCAAAAAAAATATATAACCATCAAACCTCTTATTAATTTATCAATACAGATAAAACGTCATTTAATAAGTATATCAAACATTTAAATTCTTCCTACTAGATTAAACCAGCTGCTAATCTTCTTGTCTTCACATCTTCCAACAGCATATAGAATATCTTCATTTGCGTCTACCCACCTAAATAAAAAATTGCTTCTTTATAAACCCCCCCCCCGAGTGACTTTATAATTATATTTGAAATAGTATCCATCAAATCCAGTCAAAAATTAGATTAGTAAATTCATCAGACGTATTAGGGAAACCACCAGATCACCTGCAATTGCTCTAGGTCCATAGTCCTTTTGCCTTATATTTATTACCATCAAACAGGAAACTCCAGTTTAGTATATTCAATAAAACTTCTGCGATTACAATTAGATCCAGATTTATTACAGTCCTTAATAAAATATTCCAAATCATTCAAGTCAGGGCATATTTCACAGCCCAGCACACCAGCATTGCTGTGATCTGTTTATTCTTCTCAAAATATTCCAATACAGCTGTAAATTGCCTCCTCATCGTCGCTCATCACTTAGTTAACTGGCATTAAACTGCTGTCTGCTTTTTTTTTCCCAAAAATTCAAAATCTTTAAACAGTTAAACAATACTTTTTAAGGACCATCATCTCATCAAGCAGAGTTATTTTCCATTTCTCCAGTCTTTCTTCTTTTCCTTTTTACGAACTTTCTTCTTAACTTTGATCCCTCTGCCTTTTTTAACTCCAGTAAAATTTTGCGGTTTTTGGGATTGCATATTATAAAATTTTTGCAGAAATGTAGCTTCTTCTGGAAACAGCTCTTTAAATGCAGATTGAGTTTTATAAAAAAAAATTCGTGTAACCAAAATTTCCAAGATTTCTTGCTCCTTATTCTGCTCAGCATTCATCTTTCTCTCCTCAGTAAAATCTGCTATGATCTGTTGTTGTTTTTTTACATCTCCCAACTCTTCATTCAATCCCCCACTGCTAGATTGCAACTCAGTATTTCCATGTATTTCATTGTTTCCAGCTTGAGAAGCTTGAAATATAGTATCAATTCTTTTCAATAAAGCAGAGGTAATTGAACTCAAAGCTTCCTCAAAATCAGACCATTGAGGGTTAATTAACCCTCCTTTGCTTTCTTTGCTTTCAAAAAGACCAGCCATCTTGCCCCCCTTCTTCCTTCCCTTCCAGAAGGACAGGAAAAAAAAGGAAAAAAAAAGTTTCAAGAAGAAAAAAAAAGACCCTTTACAATTTGTAATTTGTATTGCTGCTTGAATTATTATTATTGCATCCTTTCTTATTTCATCCACTTTTCAAAACGAGTTTTACGTTTCAAACAGGGGCTTGTCAATAATTACTTTTAACTTTCACTTCTTCATGCCCTGTTGAAACTCAAACGCCATCTTGCTTTCACTTTCCACTTAGGGAAAATCTTTTAAAGAAAGTAAGTCCCTGGAGTTAAAAAAAAAGAAAAAAAATACTTGCTGTTTCATTCGTGCAACTTGTGCTCCACCAGCTTGATTCAAGAAGTATTTGTTTAAAATTGGTTGCTGGGATGGTAACGACATCTAGCTCTGCAAAGCAGAGACATCCAGGGTCCGGAGTACTGACAGGCTTAACGGGGAGCTCTCATCTTCGAGCGCCAGATTATGGGTAAAATCTGGGACTCTCAGGGAGCTCTACCCCACCCGTCTACTCACTTTCCCCCCTCATACCAGGGGGAAAGTTTTCAAACCGCAAGACAGCCGATAGTCGCTGTTCTTGCGGTTCTACAAAGCCCTGGGCTGGCACTTCAAAAAGAAGCGTCCGGCGATGTCGCAGTCCCACCGGAAGTCCCCGACACTTATTTTAATTGCTGCGATTTTCCCTAGGAAGGATATCTGTAGTTTTTCCCACTTCTCTAAATCTTGTTTAATATTTTTAATCAAAGGTATGTAATTGTCTTCTTTAAGGGCTGAACATTTTTTTGAGATCCATACTCCCAAGTATTTAACCTTCTTAACCGCTTGTATTCCCATTACCTCTTCTAAAATTGTTATCTGATCTTTGGACATATTCTTGGTCAACATTTTGGTTTTTGATTTATTGAGTTTGAGCCCTGCCATCTCTCCGTACTTACCGAATTCATCTAAGATTTGGACTCCTGATTCCAACGGGTCCTCTATGATCAATGCCACATCATCCGCAAAAGCTTGGATTTTATAAGTTTCCTTTCTGATTCTCAGCCCCTTAATCTGTTTGTTCCCTCTTATTCTTTTTAGTAGGACTTCTAGCGCTAAGATGAATAAGAAGGGTGATAGGGGGCATCCCTGTCTCACCACCTTACTAATTTGGAAGGTTCTTGTTAATTCTCCATTGACTAGTATGTTGGCCCTTTGTTTCTCATAAATCGTTGTTATTGTGTTTACGAAATTTTGTCCAAATCCCATTCTGTTTATCTGTTGTATCATGAACCCCCAATTTAAGTTATCGAAAGCCTTCTGGGCATTTACAAAGACCAATGCCATTTCTTGGCCCGGATGTTCCTCGTAATATTCTATTACATCTAGTACTGTCCTAATGTTATTTCTTATTTGCCTCCCTGGGAGAAATCCATTTTGGTCACTGTGTATTATTCTATTCAAAACCTTCTTTAACCTTCCTGCTAGGATGCTCATGTAAATTTTATAGTCCGTATTAAGTAGGTCTGTAATTCTTTATTGATTTTGTATCCGTTCCTTCTTTTGGGAGGAGTGTAATGTATGTCTCCCTCCATGATTCTGGAATTTTGTATTTGGTCAAAGCCTCATTATAGATTCCTAACATTTTTGGGAGAAGGATATCCTCTAGTTCTAAATTTTGGTATAGTTCCCCTGGGAATCCATCTGGGCCCAGTGATTTGTTCTTTTTAAGTTTAGATATAGCTGTCTTTAACTCATTGTAATTTCTTTATTTAACATCTCTTTCTCCTCTTCCTCAATTCGTGGGAGTTCTTCTTCCAATAGATAACATTCTACTTTTTCCTTTCTTTGTTTTTGTGTGCTCCATACGCTATGGCCAGTCCTCTAATGAAAGACTTCATAGTATCCCAGATTATCCCTCGGTCCATCAGTTCCTTTTCATTTTGTTCAAAGAATTCTTTTATCTCTCTCTTAGTTGATGCCAGCCATCGAAGAAAAAAGGAGAGCTCTAATTGCATATAAAGCCTGTTCCAGTGAGCGCAACCTACAGGTTCTGCAAGCTGCTCGTAGCAAAGTCCAACAGACTGCCAGGAGATGTGCTAACGATTATTGACTGCAGCTTTGCTCTTGGATCCAGATAGCAGCTGACACAGGCAACATCAAGGGGATGTATGATGGCATCAAGCAGGCCTTAGGTCCAACACAGAAGAAATCTGCCCCTCTGAAGTCTGCTACAGGTGAGGTTATCCAGGACCGAGCACAGCAGATGGCATGCTGGGTGCAGCACTACTCTTGAGTTATATTCCAGAGAAAATGTGGTAACTGAAGAAGCATTAAATAACATTGAGTGTCTGCCTGTCTTGGAGGAGCTTGACAGTGAACCAACTTTAGAAGAACTAATTGCAGTCCTGGACTCCCTTGCCTCTGGCAAGGCACCCGGGAAAGATAACATCCCTGCCGAAGTTCTGAAGTGCTGCAAAGAGAACATCTCCACTGAACTGCATGAAATCTGTCTTTGTTGGAGTACCACAGGACATGAAGGATGCAAATATCGTCACACTGTACAAGAACAAAGGTGACAGGAGTGACTGTAACAACTACTGTGGCAACTCTCTTCTTAGTGTTGTAGGGAAGCTGAAGAGTCGTACTGAAGAGGCTTCAGGTGCTTGCAGAGAGAGTCTATCCAGAATCATAGTGTGGATTTTGAGCCAACAGATCCACTACTGACATGGTATTTTCCCTTAGACAATTGCAGGAGAAATGCAGGGAACAAAGAAAGCCACTTTTCGTAGCCCTCATAGATCTTATGGAGGCTTTTGACTTGGTTAGCAGAGACGGCCTTTATAAAATTCTCCCCAAGATTGGATGTCCATCTCAGCTCCTCAACATCATCAGTCCTTTCATGAGGAAATGAAGGGCATTGTAGTTTTTGATGGCTTAACTTCAGATTCCTTTGATATTTGAAGTGGAGTGAAGCAAGGCTGTGTCCTTGCACCAACTTTATTCGGGATCTTTTTTGCTGTCATGCTGAAACATGCTTTTGGAACTGCAACAGAGGGTATTTACCTCTGGACCAGATCAGACAGAAAACTCTTTAATCTCTCTAGATTGAGAGCAAAGTCTAAAGCCCAGCTGAAATGCCTACAGGATTTCCTCTTCACTGATGCTGCTGCCATCACTGCTCACTCTGCTGAAGACCTTCAACAACTTATGGACTGTTTTAGTAAGGCCTGCCAAGATTTTGGACTAACAATCAGCCTGAAAAAAACACAAGTCATGGGTCAAGATGTGTATTCACCTCCCTGTATTACAATCTCTGCACAAGAACTGGAGGTTGTCCATGACTTTGTGTACCTCGGCTCAACTATCTCTGACACTCTCCCTTTAGATACTGAGCTGAATAAACGTATTGGTAAAGCGGCCACCACATCTTCCAGACTTATAAAGAGAGTATGGCTTAATAAGAAGCTGACGGAACATACAAAGATCCAGGTCTATAGAGTCTGCGTCCTGAGCCTACTCTTGTACTGCAGTGAGTCTTGGACCCTTTACACACGGCAGGAGAGAAAGTTGAACACCTTTCATATGCACTGTCTCCGATGAATTCTTGGCATCACCTGGCAGGACAAAGTTCCAAATAGCGCAGTCTTGGCACGTGCTGGAATTTCTAGCATACACTATTGAAACAGCGACATCTATGCTGGCTGGGGCATGTCATGAGAATGGCTGATGGTCGGATTCTGAAAGATCTCCTGTATGGAGAATTAGTGCAGGGAAAGCGCCTCAGAGGGAGACCACAGCTGTGATATAAGGATATCTGCAAGAGGGACCTAAAGGCCCTGGGAATGGATATTAACAACTGGGAAACCTTGACCTCCGATCGTTCAGCTTGGAGGCTAAAGATGCAGCATGGCCTTCTCCAATTCGAAGAGACACTTGTTCGACAGGCTGAGGCAAAGAGGCAGTCCTGGAACCAGCGAAATCTGGGGGCTGGGCAGGGGACAGAATGTATCTGCCCTCAGTGTGGAAGGGATTGCCACTCTCGAATTGGCCTTTTTAGTCACACTAGATGCTGTTTTAGGACCTCTTTCCAGAGCACGATACCATTGTCTCTTGAGACTGAAGGATGCCAATACAATACTTATCAGCTCTCCACTCATGTAAACTAGGGAGTGATCCTAACTGTTTGAGAACATGTATTTTCTTAACAGGGATATTATTATCCAATATTAATGTCAGTACTATTTTTTAATATATTGTAAATATATTGTCTCCAACCTTGGCAACTTTAAGACTTGTGAACTTCAACTCCCAGACTTCCTCAGCCACCAAAGCTCCAAAGGTTGAAGACCCCTGTTATAAACAGTTGATGTCTATTGCTGGTCTATGATCGTATACTCTATTCTAAATTATATTTTATTCCCTATTCCCTGCAATGATGTCGCTTGCTTGGAGGGGGGAGGGGGGCTGGTTAGAGGAGCTCCAAGATGCTGAAATGGCCTCAGGAGAGGCCTGGCGACTGGAGGAAATAATGGGAGGGGTGAGCCACAAGGCAGGGCCAGACGTGTTGATTCAGCCGGTTTGCAAACTGCACACAAATTTAATAACCGGTTCAGGTGAACCAGTGTGAATCAGCTGAATCTCACCACTGCCCTTCCCCCAATATTTTTGTTGAACCATGCTGTTACTGAGATCAAAAGAATTGCTGGACAAATGATATGTTGATCTTATCTGATAGAAAGTGTCTTCCAATATTCAGACAGAATTTATATGTTTCTAATTAAAACTATTAATTTTGTTCTGTCCTCTGGAATGAATGAGACATCATCTCCTCAGTTGGAATGTCAGTACTGGTAGTCCTTGACTTATATCCACAACTGAGCCCAAATTTTATGTTGCTAAATGAGACATTTGTTAAGTGAGTTTTGCCCCATTTTACGACCTTTCTTGCCATAGTTCCTAAGTGAGTCATTGCAGTTGTTAAGTTAGTAACATGGTTGTTAATTGAATCTGGCTTCCTCATTGTTGAGTTATTTTTATATGCAAGAATCTGAAAATTATTTTTGAGAGCCAGTGATACAGAATATCTTCTGTATTTCTTACTTTTGTTTCTAACACTCATCCACTAAGCCTACTGCTTTCTTATAGAGAGTTGCTTCTTCTGTCAGTTTCTGTTGGAAAGTCTCCTTTCTTTGATTGTTGTTTTTAGTTGTGAAGTCATGTCTGACCCATCGCGACCCAATGGGCAACATTCCTCCAGGCCTTCCTGTCCTCTACCATCCTCTTGAGTCTGTTTAAGCCCACGCCTACTGCTTCAGTGACTCCATCCAGCCACCACATTCTCTGTTGTCCCCTTCTTCTTTTGCCCTCAATCTTTCCCAGCATTAAGCTCTTCTCCAGTGAGTCCTTCCTTCTCATTAGGTGGCCAAAGTATTTGAGTTTCATTTTCAGGATCTGGCCTTCTAAAGAGCAGTCAGGGTTGATCTCCTCTAGGACTGACTGGTTTGATTGCCTTGCAGTCGAAGGGGCCTGCACCATAGTTCAAAGGCCTCAATTCTATGGCGCTCAGCATTTTTTATGGTCCAACTTTCACAGCCATACATTGCAACTGGGAAAACCATAGGCTTGACTATACGCACTTTTGTTGGCAGGATGATGTCTCTGCTTTTTAGAATGCTGTCTAGATTTGCCATAGCTTTCCTTCCTAGGAGCAAGTGTTTTTTAATTTTTTGGCTGTAGTCCCCATCTGCAGTGATCTTGGAGCCCAGGAAAATAAAATCTGTCACTACCTCCATTTCTTCCCCAACTATTTGCCAGGAATTGAGAGGGCCAAATGCCATGATCTTAGTTTTCTTAATATTGAGTTTCAAGCCAACTTTGCACTCTCCTTCTTAACCAGCATCAAGAGGCTCTTTAGTTCCTCTTTGCTTTCTGCCATTAGAGTGATATCTGCATATCTGAGGTTGTTGATATTTCTCCCGGCAATCTTAATTCCAACTTTTGATTCATCTACCCCCCTTTCTCATGATGTGCTCTGCATATAAGTTAAATAGGCAGGGTGACAGGAAACAGCCTTGCCAGACTCCTTTCCCAATTTTGAACCAATCAGTGGTTCCATGTCTAGTTCTCACTGTTACTTCTTGATCTGCATATAGGTTTCTCAAGAGACAAATAAGATGGTCTGGTACTCCCGTCTCTTTAAGAACTTGCCACAATTTGTTATGATCCACACAATCAAAGGCTTTAGCATAGTCAATGAAGCAGAAGTAGATGTTTTTCTGGAACTCCCTAGCTTTCTCCATGATCCAGCATATGTTGGCAATTTGATCTCTAGTTCCTCTGCCTCTTCAACATCCTGCCTGTACTTCTGGTAGTTCTCAATCCACATACTGCTGGAGCCTAGCTTATAGGATTTTAAGCATAACTTTACTAGCATGTGAAATGAGTGCAATGGTGCGATAGATTGAACATTCTTTGGCATTGCCTTTCTTTGGAATTGGAATGTAAACTGACCTTTTCCAATCCTGTGGCTACTGTTGAGTTTTCCAAATTTGCTGGCAAATTGAGTATAGCACTTTTACTGCACTGTCTTTTAAGATTTTGAATAGCTCAGCTGCAATACTGTCACTCAGCTGCAATACTGTCACCTCCACTAGCTTTGTTGTTTCTCAGATTTACTAAGGCCCATTTAATTTCACATTCTAGGATGTCTGGCTCGAGGTCAGAGATCACCCCATTGTGATTATCAGAGACGTTAAGCTCATTCTTGTATAGTTCTTCTGTGTAATTTTGCCACCTCTTCTTAATCTCTTCTTCCTCTGTTAGGTTCCTGCCATTTTGGTCCTTTATCATGCCCATCTTTCATATCTCCAATTTTCTTGAAGAGATCTCTGGTCCTCCCTATTCTATTGTTTTCTTCTATTTCTTTGCACTGTTCATTTAAGAAGGTATTCTTATCTCTTCTAGCTGTTCTCTGGAATTCTGCATTCAATTGGATGTATTTTTCTCTTTCTCCCTTGTCTTTCACTTCCCTTCTTTCCTCAGCTATTTGCAAAGCTTCCTCAGACAGCCATTTTGCTTTCTTGCATTTCTTTTTCTTTGGGATGGTTTTAGTTGCTACCTCTTGTACAATGTTGCAAACCTCCATCCATAGTTCTTCAAGCACTCTGTCTATCAGATCTAATTCCTTAAATCTATTTGTTATCTCTACTGTATATTCATCAGGGATATGATTTAGTTCATACCTGAGTGGCCTCCCTACTTCCTTCAATGTAAGCCTACATTTTGCAATGTGAAGCTCATGATCTGAGCCACAGTTAGCTCCTGGTCTTGTTTTTACTGACTGTATAGAGCTTCTCCATCTTTGGCTGCAGACCACATAGTCAATCTGATTTCTGTGTTGACCGTCTGGTGATGTCCATGTGTAGAGTCATCTCTTGGGTTGTTGGAAAAGAGTGCTTTCTATGGCTTCCGGTGGTGATGTCAGTGTGGAGCGTGTGAGGGGATGGGGCTCTGTTCCTGAAGTTCGAAATATCTTCACTAAGAGCCTGTTTAGGGCATTACTGATCTTGTAGAGAATGTCAAATTAAAGAGGAAGCTCCAGAGAATTGGGTGGAAAGCAAACCCCCGAGTAGACTGGAACGGCACTCTTAAAGCCTAGTGAAGAAAGAGACGGTCTTTAAGATTGGCCTGGAGCGCTGGTGGCCATGAGAGTGGGAAGTGAAAAGTTAAAAGTGACAGCTTCGTTCCGGAAACATGAGGAATCCCAGAAAGAGGTGAGGTAATTAGTGGAATTGAACTTTGAGGAAGGAAAAGATAACTACAATCAATAAATTACTGATACAAAGAAGGGGACGGTGTTTATTGAATATTTTGGAGACATTGAATATATTGAAAAAAAAACAAGAAGAGGTGCCATCTGGTGGAGCCATGGATATACTAAAGGCAAGGAAAATTTGGAGAGAAGGCTGATGTGGCGGTGGCGTGCTCCGACCTCCAAAGCTCTTCTCGTTCTTTGGGTTGCTCAGGGTCTCAGAGCCTGAGTCTTAGACTGATGTTATGCAACGCCAGGTCCGCGGCTAACAAAGCCCCCCTCATTTGTAACCTAATTCAGGAGGGGAAAGCGGACCTGGCAGGTATTACAGAGACCTGGTTAGGCAATGAAGGGGGGGTCCTCCTCGTAGAAATGTGCCCACCAGGTTTCCGCGCATTCCATCAGCCAAGGACTTGGGGCAGGGGTGGAGGTGTGGCGGTCATTATAAAGGAAGGTCTTGTCCCTAGGGAAGTCACTGTCCCTCAGACAACCAGATGAGAGTCCATCCTCGTGAAGTGGGGTTATGGGTTACAGATGGGCCTGTTGATTGCGTACCTGGCTCCCTGCCATGTATCAGCAGCCCTGCCTGAGCTCCTCAACGTAACAGCTGAGGTGGCCATTGAGACTCCTAAGCTACTGGTTATGGGAGATTTCAACCTGCCACCCATTGGTGAAACGTCTGAAGGGGCTCGGGAATTTATGGCTTCCATGACAGCCATGGACCTGACCCAATTAGTTCATGGCCCTACTCACACGGGGGAACACACTCTGGATTTGATCTTTATCTCTGAGCAGTGGCTGAATGGTCTAGATATAGGGGATATAGTCATCGAACCCTTGTTATGGTCAGACCATTCTCTCCTTAAGCTTGACCTTCTGACTGCTACAACCCACTGCAGGAAGGCGGAATCAATTAAATGGTTCCGCCCCAGGCGCCTGATGGATCCTGATAGGTTCCGCATGGAGCTTGGGCCATTTCCTGAGACCTTGGCTCATGACTCGGCTGAAGATCTAGTGGCATCCTGGGATAGGATGGCCGCTGGTGCTTTAGACCGGGTCGTGCCTTTGCGGCCTCTGACCCGGCGTCGAACCTACCCAGCTCCTTGGTTCTCTGATGAGCTGAGGGGGATGAAACACCGGAAAAGATGCCTAGAGAGCAGTTGGAGGGCCAGTTGTTCCGAATCCGACAAAACACTAGTGAGTTCTTATATTAAGATCTACTTAGTGGTGATAAAAGCGGCAAAATGTAACTATTTTTCCGCTCTTATTGCATCGGCAGATAATCGCCCAGCCGCCTTGTTTAGGGTTACCCATTCCCTACTCCAGCTGAAAGCCCGGGAAGACTCTCTGCAAGGACAAGATATTTTGCACAATATCTGCATGATAAAATCGCTCAGATTTGGGAAGGCTTGGACTCTAACTGGGTTAATTCGGATGAAATGACGAGGGCAGATCTTGAGGACATTATCTGGGATGAATTTGATACTGTGACTCCTGAGGACGTGGACAGGTTACTGGGGAAGCTGAATGCGACCATATGTTTATTGGACCCATGTCCTTCCTGGCTAGTGCTGGCTACCCGGGAGGTTACACGTAGCTGGCTCCAGAGAATTATTAACACTTCTTACCTCCTGCCTTGAAAGAGGCGGTGGTGAGACCCCTCCTTAAGAAGCCCTCTCTGGATCTGGCTGTTTTAGCAAACTACCGTCCAGTCTCCAACCTTCGCTTTTTAGCGAAGGTTGTCAAAAGTGTGGTGGCACAACAGCTACCACAGTACCTGGATGAAGCTATCTATCTAGACTCAGTTCCAGTCTGACTTCAGGCCTGGGTACAGCATGGAAACGGCATTGGTCGCATTGGTTGATGATCTCTGGAGGGCTCGGGGTAAGGGAGGTTCCTCTATCCTGGTCCTATTAGATCTCTCAGCGGCTTTTGATACCATTGATCATGGTATCATGCTGCACCGGTTGGAGGGGCTGGGAGTGGGAGGCACCGTATTATGGTGGTTCTCGTCCTACCTCTCTGACAGGTTGCAGTCAGTGTTGACAGGTGGACAGAGATCGACCTTGAGGCCCCTTACTTGCGGGGTGCCACAGGGGTCGGTCCTCTCGCCTCTCCTGTTCAACATTTATGTGAAGCCGCTGGGTGAGATCATCCGTGGATTTGGGGTCCGATGCCATCTGTACGCTGACGACACTCAGCTGTACATCTCCACCCCAGACCACCCCAATGATGCCCTTGAAATGATGTCCCGGTGCCTTGAGGCCATACAGGTCTGGATGGGGAGAAACAGGCTTCGACTCAACCCTTCCAAGACTGAGTGGCTGTGGCTGCTGGCGTCCCGGTACAGCCAGTTAGTCCCATCACTAACTATTGGGGATGAGTCATTGACCCCCGCAGAGAAAGCTCGCAATTTAGGCATCCTCCTGGATGCACGACTGTCTTTAGAAGATCATATAACAGCCGTAGCCAGAGGAGCTTTCTATCAGGTTCGCCTGATTCGCCAATTATGTCCCTTTCTAGACCAGGACTCCTTACGCACAGTCACTCAAGCCCTCATCATTTCCCGACTTGACTACGGCAATGTTCTTTACATGGGGCTCCCCTTGAAGTGCACCCAGAAGGTCCAACTAGTTCAGAATGCGGCCGTGCGAGTAATTATGGGAGCAACATGGCACTCACATGTAACATCTCTTCTATGCGAGCTGCGCTGGCTTCTGGTAACCTTCCAAGTGTGCTTCAAGGTGTTGGATCTTACCTTTAAAGTGCTCCATGGCTTAGGACCTGAGTACTTACAAGACCACCTACTGCAACCGATAACCTCCCACCAACCAATACGCTCTCACAGAGTAGGCCTATTCATAGTACCATCATTAAAACAATGTCGTCTAGTAGTTCCAAGGGAGAGAGCTTTCTCTTTGGGGGCACCTACTCTTTGGAACAAAATACCCACTGGAATACGAATAATCCCAGATCTTTGCACTTTCTGACGTGCCCTGAAGACCTTTCTGTTTCAACAAGCAGGGCTAGCATAAACACCTAAATTCTATGCCAAGGTCTTAGCAGATACACCAAGTTGACTCAATTTATTATTTATTGTTTATATAAATAAATATATATATACCTAGCTTACATAGGTAGAACCTGGCTAGAAAGAAATTGCATATAAAGCCTACGAAAAAGGAAAAAGAAACATTGTACCTTTTACAGGGAGGATACTTGAAATAGGGTGTGGCTCACTGACGAAGTCTAATAAAACAGAAATGGATCTATCTGAGTCTCCCACAGGCCAACACAGAGTTGCAGTAAAAAGCCCAGAAGTTGTGAATGAGATTTCACAGAACCAGGGCTGAGGAACATCTTAGCTTACGTAGGTAGAACCTGGCTAGAAAGAAATTGCATATATATATATATATATATATATATATATATATATATATATATATAAAATATGTATATGAAATCTTAATCTGTTCACTGCCCTGAGTCCCTCAGGAGAAGGGCGGTATAGAAATTCAATAAATAAATAAATAAATAAATGTAAGATTGCAACAGACAGGCATGAATGGACAATAAGTGACAAGAAGGAAAGTCATACAGATATTGATTTAAATGAAATGGTTTGAATAAATTGAATTAAGGTATAGATATATAACTGAATAAGTGAACTGATTGGAGAATAATATTATTGTACTGTAAAGAAATATACTTATTTAAATAAGAGTGATAATAAATATTTAGAAAATAGTATATTTATAAATATTGCGATTAGAGTTATAAAAGTGCTAAGAATATTATAAAATATAGTAAAAAGTGTGAGATAGAAAATAGAAAAATATTGTTTAACATCCAGCTGCCTGCAATTACTGTAAGTTCGAATCTCACCAGGCTCAAGGTTGACTCAGCCTTCCATCCTTTCTAAGGTGGGTAAAATGAGGACCTGGTTTGTGGGGGCAATCAGCTGACTTTGTATAAAATATACAAAAGTATGAAGGCTATTGCTTAACGCATTGTAAGCTGCCCTGAGTTTCTGGAGAAGGGCGGCATATAAATAAGAATAAAAAAATAATAATAAAAGAAATAAAAGTGCTAAGAATATTATAAAATATAGTATAAAGTGTGAGATAGAAAATAGAAAAATATTGTGGTTAAAGTATAGTAAATGCAGACTTCAGTGTGAATTCAAATCCTAAAACTAGTATATCAATATATATTAGCTGGGGACTTCCGCTGTTGCCGTCAGCTGTTGTGGACGGTCCTTTGAAGACCGCCAGCCCGATCGCTCGTAAAAGAGTCGTTTCGGCAATTGAAACGGCTCGTAAAACTCCGAGACGCAAAGGGCTTGTGAGGAGAGCCGGCGGCTGCAGGTAGAGTCCCCTGTGAGACCCCCAGAAAGCTTTTCTTGCTTCTGGGGAGTTAACAGGGTGGGACTCCCTATCCACCCCGCTGAAGCTCCGGACGACTGGGAAACTCTGCTTTAAAGCAGAACAAGACAGCGCGGCAGCATTACTAATAACAAAGAAAAATAAGGAAGATTTCAAACTTCTCACTAAACAGCAAGTATTGGAAGCTTTTTGGACTATTTTAAAGAATTTTTAAAGTGAAAGTGAATTGGCTTTGAGGAAAGCGGAGGGAAAAAAAATGGCGCCTGTTCTTAGTTGAGAGAGCTGAAAGTGAAAGTAATTTGATTACTGTATCCGGCTACATGTTAAAGTAACAAATCCGGCTGGAAGCGGCAGAAGTATTCAAAAAACAAAATAACATAAAATAAAAATACCAACTGACTCTTATAGACCTGATTGAATCTGGAGAACTTTTTGGGAAAAGTTGTTAGAGTTTGTGGAAAAGGAAGATCTTTAAGAGGTAAAATGGCAACAAAGCAACCAGGGGGGGGCTCCCCCACACATAAACAGAAGCAGCCTCAAACAGCGCAGTTGCAATCTCAGACAAAGGAAGAAAGCCAATATGATATTATTATTAAAGAAATTCAAAGATCAGAGAAGGAGCTTAAAGGAATGTTTCAAGAGAAATATGACTCACTCAAACAAGATATTCAAACAGTGGTTAAAGGCCTGTCTGAGGTAGCGCTGCAGATTGATAAAAAAGTGGAGAATCTTGCCTCAGAGATGGAGACTAAATTCAGAGCTTCTGACTCAAAAATTATAGAAATTGAAGAAGTTACACAGAAAATGCAAAATGAGATTACTATGATGCAATTTCGATCAATGGAATATGCTATCAGATTGAGAGGTGTTAAAGAGAACACCAGAGAAGATCTTAGGAAAATTTGTGCAGAGGCTTTGGCAGTTATGTTGAAAGTGGAACCAGATCTGGTTTTGTGCAAGATGGACAAGGTCTACAGAGTTAATTCTCGGGTGGCGGTACAAAGACAACTGCCTAGAGATGTGGTTATATATTTCACAGATAGAAGAATGAGAAATGAAATTCTGCAAAATTCTTATGTTACAACAGTTCAAGTTGATGGAAGTGAGATTGGAGTTTTTAAAGAACTACCGCCTAAAATGTTAAGAGATAGAAAGGATTTTGGATTTTTGGTGACAGAATTGAAAAGACAGAACATACAATTTAGGTGGGATGCCCCAATAGGTATAATACTCAGGCTGCGAGGAGTGAGATACCGCCTTAATACTATTGAAAAAGCAGAAGAATTTTATTACAATGTTTTGAAAGCGGGTTCTCCTCCTCCACGCACATCTTCACCAATAGATAAAGAAGCTCAACTACAAGCCGAGATTGATCAAAAAACAGAAGCACAAATAAGGCAGTCGCAAAGGGAGGCAAGAGAATTAATGGGAGCAGTAGGTGGTGTTGTGGTTGATCCTTTTGCACCATTCGAAGCTTCTCCTTTGGAAGAAATGTCTAAAACTATCACAGAGGAGGCGATGGCTTTGGAAGTAACAACATCTAAAGTGGAAGAGCAACGCATAACCAGAGCAATGTCTAAACAAATGAAGCAACAGCAGCAAGAATATAGTAAGCCACAGCGTGAGAAAAGAACCAAAGATAAACAGCAAGCTGAAGTCATGGGAGGAGCTAAACCGAAGATTCCTACTGTAGGAGAGAATCTTCAACAATTGCTCTCAAAACTTCAGACAGGGTCAAATGGCACTTAAATTTTTGTCTTGGAATGTAAATGGATTGAATTCTCCGCAAAAAAGAAGGAATATATTTCACTATTTGAGACAATTTCATAATGATGTTATCTGTTTACAGGAGACTCATGTAAAATTGCAAGATCAGAAATACTTGATAAATTCAAAATTGGGAATGCAATTTGTTGCTTTAAATCAGGAAAAGAAGAATGGAGTGGTGATATATATAAATAAGAAACTTGTAGCAAAAATTATAGAAGCAGATAAAGATGGAAGATATATTGCAGTTGAAGTTATTACAGATGTTGGACCAATTTTGTTGGTCGGAATATATGCCCCAAATCAACAGCAGGAAACTTTTTACAAGCCACTTCATTTAAAAATTTTGGATTGGGACTATTCAAACACTATAATAGTGGGCGATTGGAATGGAGTAATCCAACCTAGATTGGATAAAAAAACCACGGCCAAAATAGGGAATAAATTACCACAAGCTTTTTTCGAACTGAAAGAGGATTTGGAATTGAAAGATATTTGGAGAATTCGAAACCCAAATGAACTGGACTTTACTTTTTACTCAGACAGGCACAAATCCTTTTCCAGAATAGACTTTTTTCTCTTAACTTCTAATCTACTCTCTAAAGTAAAGAAAATAAAGATATTTCCTAGGACTTTGACTGACCACAGTCCGGTCTGGATGGAAATCAAGATGGGTAAAAGAGAAAGAAGATCCTGGAGAGTAAATGAGAATCTATTTAGATATGAAAAGAATATAATTGAACTCAAAAAGCATTTAAAGGAGTTTTTTAAATTTAACCTGAACAAAGGCACCCCTATTGAAACAGTTTGGGACGCAGCTAAAGCATATATGCGGGGAGTACTAATTCAAATGAATTCTAAACACAGGCAAAGTCAGCAGAAGAAAAGACTACAATTGGAATCTGAGATAAAAAAGAAAGAACAACAATTGATACAAAAACCAACAGACGGAAAATTGCAAATGGCTATAAAACTTCTGAAGGATCAATTTCAAATGCTTATAGCAGACCAAACGGCAACTAACTTACAATTTGCAAAGCACAATACTTTCTCCAATGCTAACAAACCGGGCAGGTGGTTGGCGTATACTTTGAGGAAGCAAGCATCGACACGAATTATTGATAGTACTGAATATGCTGATAAAGAAGTTTACCAACAAGATCTAATTAAAAAAGCCTTTTTGGAATATTATACTAAGTTATATGCTAAAGATGACATACAGAATATTACTATAGATGAATACTTGGAAAACAAGAGAGTTTCAAAAATTTCAACGAGCCAAAAGAAAAGTTTGGAACAACTGATAACAGTGGAGGAGATCAGTTTTGCTATAAAACAATTAAAAACAGCTAAAGCTCCAGGGACGGATGGCTTAACTGCAATTTATTATAAAACTTTACAAGAAGAAATGATTGAGCATCTTAAAGATTTATTTCGTAATATACAACTAGGAGGTAAGACACCTTCCTCATGGAAAACAGCTTTTGTTTCATTGATTCCGAAAGAAGAATCAGGTCCTAAGAAACCAGAAAATTATAGACCAATATCTTTATTAAACACAGACTATAAAATCTTTGCAAAAGTACTAGCCAACAGATTGATGCCAGTTATTCAAAAGATAATTCATCATGACCAAGCAGGATTTATTGAAGGCAGATATATGAAGGAGAATGTTAGGCAAGTTATAGACTTAATGGACTATCTAGATAAGAATAAACAGATCTCTGCAGTGCTGGTTTTTTTGGATGCGGAAAAAGCCTTTGATCGCGTGAATTGGAACTTTATAATTAAGACTTTGGAAAAAATGGATTTGGGGGAGCGGTTTATACAAGCGATTGGTGCAATTTATCAAGAGCAACATGCACAACTTATTATCAATGGATGCTTAACATCGAATTTTAACATACAAAAAGGCACCAGACAAGGTTGTCCATTATCCCCGTTATTATTTATTTTAACTTTAGAAGTCTTACTCAATGCAATACGGGACTCGAATTCCTTGACTGGAATAGTTATAAGGCAAAAGGACTATAGAACTAAGGCATTTGCAGATGACCTGGTTGTTACCCTATCACAACCTATGAACTCAATAATCCAGATGAAAAATATTATAGAAGAGTATGGCATGGTATCTGGTTTCAGGTTGAATCAGAAGAAAACTAAAATGATTGTCAAAAATCTGACAGAGAGCAAAAAAAAGGAACTGGAAAGAATGGCAGGCTTCGAGACTGTTTCAAAGGTTAAATATTTAGGAGTACAAATCACAGACTCCAATGCTAAACTGTTTCAAAATAACTATGAGGTTCTGTGGCAAAAGATACAAAAAGATATGCAAAACTGGAAGAAACTGCAGTTATCACTGCTTGGAAGAATATCAGCAGTAAAGATGAATGTTTTACCTAGACTGATCTTTTTATTTCAAATGATACCGGTGCTTAAATCAGACAAACCATTGCTAGAATGGCAAAAAGGACTGAACAAATTTATTTGGAATGATAAAAAACCAAGAGTCAAACTGAAAATAATGCAAGATACTCGTGAGAGAGGTGGTCTTAAACTCCCAAACCTTCGATTATATTATGAAACAACTGCATTGATACAATTAAGTGATTGGTTTGGGAAAACTAAGACTGACTTGTTGAATATAGAAAGCCATGACCTGGTTTGGGGTTGGCATGCATACTTATTTTATGATACCAAAGTGGATAAAGTGTTTAACAGTCATTTACTTAGAAATGCCTTGCTGAGAGTCTGGAGAAGGCACCGAACTAATTGGGATTATAAGATTCCGTTTTGGCTGGATCTCGCTGATACCATGTGGAATACAAATATTAAGTCACTCGGGGGGTTTTTATATAAAGAGTTACTTTACTTTGAAGAGGGCAGGTGGCGATTGAAGACTTTGGATATGCTGTTGGAAGAAGGGAAATCGTTGACTTGGTTGCAGTACAATCAATTACAGATGAGATGGAAAGAAGATCAACAAACTGGTTTAATGGAATATGAAGTAGAATTGGTTGAACAGATAAAGCGGACAGGTCCAATGCACATTAAGAGAGTTTATAATGTTTTGTTAGAAAGAGACTCAGAAAATGAGCTAGTTAAAGATTGTATGATTAAATGGGCACAAAATTTCTCTCAACCAGTTATGTTGGAAACATGGGAAAAAATATGGGTTCAGAACGTTAAATTTACACAATCACAAAATTTACGAGAAAATTTTTATAAAATGTTTTATAGATGGCACTTAGACCCCAAGAAATTGTCTTGTATGTACCCTAATGTGCAGCCAAAATGTTGGAGATGTGATTGTTTAGATGCTACATATTATCACATCTGGTGGACCTGCAGGAAAGTGAGGGCTTTTTGGATAAAAATCTGGTGGGTTATGCAAAATGTTTTAAAGAAAAAAATACAATTTTCTCCGCAATTATTTTTATTGGGTATAGTTAAAGACTTTACACTGGGTGAAACTAAATTGATTTTGTATATGGTGACAGCAGCTAGGTTGTTGATTGCCCAACATTGGAAGAGTGATGTTTTACCGACGGTTGATCAATGGACCCAGAAGATGGCTGGATTTGCAGAAATGGCAAAGGTTTCAGCTTTTTTAAAAGATCAGACGCATGAGAAGTATATACAGGAATGGAAATTATGGATTGAGTATGTACAGAATAAGTATCAGACTAGAAAATATTATATCGCTTTTAGCTGAGATGACTATGTTAGTATGTTAGTAAATATAGAAAAAAGATATGGAAGTTTGAATAACATATATATTGTTTGGGAATATTAATATTGCATATAATGGAAGTCAAGGGGGGGAGGGAAGAGGGAGGAGGGGGAGGGTTAGGGTGGGGATGGGAAGGATTTATATATTCTTTTTACATGTATTCTACAATCTGTGGCTAGGGAGGGGGGGGGAAAAGGGGGAAAAATTTGTATTGTTAAAACTTTTTCAATAAAAATATATATATATATATATATTAGCTGGAAAAATATTGTACGGGCAATAAAGATGTCAAGTACAGTGACAATAACTAAAACAGGCAAAAAAGCAGCCACAAACCTTACACCAACAGACTCCGCCGCAAGCCAAAGATCGATAGTGACCATGACAGGGAAAGAAAAAACAAAACAGGCAATGAGCTCACAAAATATGCAGATAGCATTACAATTGATACAGGAAATAATGATGAAGACCCAGGAGGCAATAGCGGATAATCATGAGGAGACGAGATTACACCACAAAGAAATTAAAGATGAAATTGGGGGAATGAAAAGTGAGATAAAAAACATGAATGATAAGATAGGGAACTGTTCTGTCCCCGTCTCAAACATGCACACCAGCAGTCGACCAAGAGTTAAAATAAACCAGCAGACAAGAATTTCCTTTGATAACAGAATTGGCAGCAACCCAGTGGCTGCTTGCTAAAAGTTTTTACTTACAAAGGGAGGTTTTTCTCCTCCGTCTGAAACATCAAAGTAAGTCCACAAAAGCCAAAGAATAGTCAAGTTCAGTCCAAAAATCAATCCAAGCAGAGCATATAATAAAGTTCCAGAAATGCAGAATGACTTGCTAGCTTTCAGCTTTGTTCATGACAAGGCTTGACTGGCCACCACACCCCCTTTTATCCCCTGTGGGGTGTAGTCCAGTGACTTCGCTTAATCTCTGGCACGCCTCTTCCTCTGCTGCACGCGCTTATCTCTGCGACGCTGTCGGGGATCCAGCCAAGACTCATCTCCATCGCTGTCCAACTGCAGCTGCTCCGAAGTGCCTGGCCCCTGGCCTGTCTCTTGGCCTTCAGAGGACATCTGAGGCATTGTCAGAGAGGAGGGTCCTGGAGAGGGAGGCCTTGCCAACTCCTCTCCTTCACTTTCGGAGTCTTCTCCCTCTGATAAGACAGGCTCGGGGGTCGGAGTCAAAACAGGAACATAGAACAAACAATGGTAGAAAATGAACAGAGAATTCAAAAAGTGGAAACAAAAATAGACCAGATTGATAACCAAATGGAAATGTGGGAATAGAAATCCATGCAAATAAATAAAGAGCTGGCCAAATCGATCGTATTTTTGGAAATGGAGAAAGCTTATTTCCTTAGATTCCAAAATATTGTTAAAGAAAAAGAAGAGGATTTAGGAGAGAAAATGGCAGAAATCTTGGCGGAGATATTAGGGAAAGATATGCAAGAAATAAGATGAGACATTGATGAAATTTATCGGGTATATACAAACTATTCACGAAGGCATAGGTTGGCGAGAGAGGTACATATTAATTTACAAAATGAACAATAAGAGACGAAGTATATAAGAGGACAAGAGAGGAAACGTTAACGTATAGAGGCAAAGAAATCATAGTATTGAAAAAGATACCACAAAGAATAAGAGATCAAAGATGTCAATATCAATTTTTATCAACTCAACTAATTAAAATATAAAGTAATCTAAAATGGTTGATACCTGAGGGTTTACTTGTGACATGGCAAGAGAAAAAGTATAGGATTGATACACTGGAGAAAGCAAAGGAATTTTATGAACACCATTTTGTGCAGGGGGATGACCAAGAGAGTAGGGGAGAATTAGAGACTGGAAGTCAGGACGAAGAGAAATTGGAAGGTAGAAAGAGAGAAAGACCTACAAAAGAAACATGAAAAAGAAAGGGTAGAAAGAGAAGGAGCAAAAGGAAGGGTAGTAAAAGAAACTAGAAACACAAGAAGATAGATTAAGTAGAGAATGGGAGAAGCAATTAAGCTTTTCTCAGTAAATATTAACGGACTAAATATTCCAAAGAAAAGGACACTAACATTTAATAAACTAAGGAAATTGGAAGCTGAAGTGATATGCCTCCAAGAGGTTCGTATACAAAAAGGATACAGAAAATTATTAGAAAATAGAAAATTAGCAACATTATACACAACTTTAGCAGACAAAAAGAAAGGAGGTATTGATGAGGGTAGAATTCTGATGTTGGAATTGGAGATAGAAAAGAAACAAATGCTACTCATAGCAATTTATGCATCAAATAAAAATCAACAGCAATTCTTTAAAAAGGTATATAAGAAATTACTGGATTTGGATTATGAAAGGATTTGTATGATTGGAGATTTTAATTTTGTAGGGGAAGTCGAGAGAGATTATAAAAGTATTTTAAAAAGTCAAAAGAAAAAAGTGTATTATCGAGAGCCTTTTTTGATATAGTAGCTGAGTTCAATCTGTGAGATATATGGAGGGAGACACATAGAACACATAAACAATATACATTTTATTCATATCCACATCAATCGTGGTCCAGGATATATGGCCTGGACAACAGCAGAAATTCAAAATGAAATAGAAGAAGTTGAAATAGGAGTAAATGATTGGGCTGATCATAATCCAATTACATTAAAATGGAAAGGCCAGAAACAAAATAAAAGATGGACAATGAACCAAAATTTGTGTAAAGATAAAAAATATAGACAGATGATAGAGAGGGAATTGAAAATATTTTTTCAAATAAATAAAAAGGAGGGTACTTCAATACAAAACTTGTGGGACACCACAAAAGCCTATATAAGGGGATTGACCATTGGATATAATTCTAAGAAAAAGAAAGAAAAGAGAGTACAACTAGAAACCTTGCGGGAAGAATTTAAAAATATAAAATATGAAGTACAAAAGGATCCACAAAATAAAAAGATAAAGGAAAAATTAAATATTATGAAACATAAGATTAATTTGATGACACAAAAAGAAATAGCACAGAAAATTAGCACAGTGAAACAAAATTATTTTGAGAATGCGAATAAAACAGGCCGATGGCTAGCATATAAACTAAGAAAAGAAAAAGGGGTTCTGGTGACAATGTTATGGCAGTGCAGAGGAAAGAGGACGATCTCCATCCTTTAACTCTGATTTTTTCATGATTGGGGACCCTTCGGGGCATGGAGGCCTGGAGAGCCACACGAAATAAAGGGGAAGCCTGGGGGGTAGCGAGGTGAAAGGCAATCACACGCTGCAACGAAAGGAAACCCCTTAAACCTGGCGTGAAAGTGTCTGCTATTGCGAGATGGAAGACCTGAGGCCATGACTAGTCACAGACGATGTGGAAGCAAGGATATATTTAACAGACTGTGTCACTGAAGTGAGTAAAAATATCCTAAAACTGTAACAGAAGAGAAGAGCCTAAAGAAAGAATAAGTCCTTGATTTTTGGTGAAAGAAGGAAGCTCAATTTGCGAGGAAATCCTCAAAGCAAGCGGCGACCCAGTGGGAAGAGCTGTGAGTCAACAAATTAAAATAACTAAAGATTGAGAGAAGGGAGATAAAGAACTTTGTGGCAAGAGCTTTAGGAGGAGAGGAACAGCAAGACAGTGGCTGGGAGAGGATTGGAAGGTGTAATTTGAAATCCAGAATGAAGAAAGAGAGAAAAGAGAAAAGAGAGATGGTACAGCGAAGATGAGAGATGGCGGAGTGAGCAAGATGAGACGACGGGCGACAGACAACTAGAAGGTGGAGAAAAATTGGTAGTCCAGGAGAGCAGCGAGAGAAGTGAAAAAATCGAAGGAAAGCAAATTGAGACGGAGAAGGAGCAGTATATAGCAAAAGATTGGAGAAAGTAAAAGAGACAGAGAGAGGATGAGACACAGCAGCAAGAGTGACAGAAGTGGATTGGCAGCAGACGGAGGAAGATTGGAGAAGGAAACTGCCTCCTTAGAGAGACTGTGAGCTGAGTAGGAGGAAAAAAAGAAAGTGAACTCTGTTGGAGAAGGAGAAGAGAGTTTCAGGAGTGGAAGAGAAAGGAGGGAGAGTGGATATAGAAGAGAAAGAAAAACGAAGAAATGGAGGTTCAGAGAGAAAGTGTGAAATTAATAGGCTGCTACTGAAATAAGGAAATATTAAAGGGATTAAATGTATAGGCTATATATATATGTATATACTTAATATACAGATAAGAGTCATAATAATTGATTTAGAGTTATAAGTATATTTTATTTACAATTAACTGACTGATAGTTCTACATATATATATGTGTAGACCCGTATGTATGTATGTATGTATGTATGTATGTATGTATGTATGTATAGGTCTTTGGTTATTTGGATTTTGTCCCGCGTAAAATTGGAAGTACCTTGGCGACGTTTTGACGAAGTCTCATTCGTCATCTTCAGGCTGGTGTCTTCCACCTTGTGCTTCTAGGAGCAATGTGTGATCGTGGTTGTTTCTTCTTTTCAACTGCCAGTGGGGGTATGAATTGATTGGGTGAGAGCATGGCTGTGTTCTGATTGGGTGGAGGTGTGTTCTGATTGGGAGGGGGCTTGGCTGTGCTCAGGTTGGTCTGAGTTGCAGGGGGATTTGAACTCGTGACCTGCATTGCTGTTGTTTGGCTCCGCATTCGTGGTCATGCTACATCTTCATGGAGTGTGTCAGTTTGCTTCATGTATGGATTGGAGGGGTTTAAAGTGGTTAATGATGCAGCTGTGGTCTGGCTTCTGGTTTGTGGTCGTGCCTCATCATCAGTGTGGGTTTGGGCTTGCTTTTTGTGTGGATGTGTGGAGGTGATGTCCTGTGTGGTTTTCATGAGTATGGGTCTGGTGTTATTCTTTGTGTTTGGGATTTGTTTGTCAATAAAGGAGGGTTTCCAAATGACTGGTAGGTGGGAGGTATCATCTCTTTTATTCATGCTGTGGGGATGTTTTTCTATCTCGATGGCTTCTCTGATTATTCTGTTGTTAAAGTGTTCAGTTTTGGTGATAGTTCTGGTTTTTTTAAAATCAATTTCATGTCTTGTGGCTTTAAGGTGTTGGACTAGGGAAGAAGTTGGTTCCTTTTTTCTGACTGAGTTTTTGTGTTCTTCAATGCGTGCATTTATTCTTCTGTTGGTTTGTCCGATGTATGAGGTGGGGCAGGTGGGGCATGGGATTTCATATACTCCTTGATTTTCTAACTCAATTTTGTCTTTGGGGTTTCTTAGGATGGTGGATATTTTTCGGTTTGTGCAGAATGCTGTCTTGATATTGTGTTTGTGGAGGATCTTGCTGATTCTGTCTGTGGTGCCTTTTATGTACGGGAGGAGGGCTTTGCCGTTTTCTTGTTCTCTGTCTTGGATTTTAGTGGATGTCTCTTTTTGGTTTAGGTTGATAACCTTGTTTCTTTGGAATCTGTTGGATGTTAGTACGTTAGTGAGAGTATGTAGTTCAGTTTTTAGGTGTTGTTCATCAGCTAAGCGTTTTGTTCTGGAAATGAGTATCTTGGCTACGGAGTTGAACTGTGCTGGGTGGTGGTGTGAGAGTGCGTGCAGATAGCGGTTTGTGTGTGTTTTCTTCTGGTAGATGGTGAGTCCTAGGGAGCCATTGGATTTCTTGTAGACTAAGACATCCAGGAAGGAAAGTTGGTTGTTAGCTTCTGTTTCCATGGTGAACTTTATTTTGGGGTGTAGGCTGTTGAGGTGTGTGAGGAAGTTGTCCAGTTTTTCTTTCCCGTGTGGCCAGATTCCGAAGTTGTCGTCTACGTATCTGAGCCAAAGTTAGAGTTTGTAATCAGATTTTTCAAGGGCTTGGGTTTCAAAATGTTCCATGTAGAGGTTTGCGATGACAGGTGAGAGAAATGATCCCATGGGTGCTCCTTCTATTTGTTTGTATTTTTGTCCTTTATAGATGAAGTATGTGTTGGATAGGCAGTGGTTGGTCAGATCTAGGAGGTGCTTGGGGGGTTTATATTTGTTTTGGATAGCTGTCAAGGCTTCTTTGATTGATACTTGGGTGAAGAGGGATATGACATCGAAGCTCACCAGTAGGTCACTGGGCTGTAAGTTTTGTTTCTTTATGATCTCTATGAACTGGAATGAGTTTTTTACGTGTGAGGTAATGGATTCTGCATAGGGCTGTAGTTGTTTGGCAAGAAATTTGGCTAGGTTTTCTAGAGGTGAGCCTATGGAGCTGACTATGGGTCTAAGTGGGGTTTCTTCTTTGTGTATCTTGGGGAGACCATAGAGCTTAGGGCATCTGGATGATTTCTCTCTGGGAATGATTCTTTGCTGGATCTCTTCGCTGATGGGGGAGGCTTTTATTTTGGATCTAGTGGTTTTTTCCAGGTAGGTGGTGGGATCTGTGTTTAGGGGTTTGTATGTGGAGTCTTGGAATAGGTTGGATAATTTGGTATGGTAGTCAGATGTGTTCATAACCACCGTGGTGTTGCCTTTGTTTGCTGGTAGGATTATTATGCTGGTGTCTTCTTTCAAGTTGAGTAGCGCTGTCGTTGGGTAAGTTGGTCTTGGCTGGTTTGCTGCTGAATAGGTCCCTGTTGGTTTGGTCTAGTAGGAAACTTTTCTAGCTAGAAAACCAAGGAGTCTATGAAATACCATGCAAAATCTGTCCAGCCACATACATTGGACAAACTAATAGAAGAATAAATGCATGCATTGCAGAACACAAGAATGCAACCAGAAAAGAAGAAAAAATTCCCTCCCTTTTCCAGCACCTTAAAACAACAGGACATGAAATTGACTTTGAAGGAACCAAATTAATCTCCAAAACTGAACACTTCAACAAGAGAATAATCATGGAAGCCATCGAAATAGAGAAACACCCCCATAACATGAATAAACGCAATGATACCTCCCACCTACCAGACATCTGGAAACTGGCCCTAGTCAACAGAAGAGTCCCAGCCATGAAGATTAACACTGGACCCAAGATAACACATGACACCACCACCAATCATCCTCACCAGATTCAAACCCAAACCCATCCCAAAGACGAAATACAACCACCATCCAGTAGCCAGACCACAGCAGCATCACCAGCTGCTGCACCCCCCTTCGATCCCCACACAAAGCAAACTGACACACGCCATGAACACATGGCAAGACCTCAAACTTGGAGCCAAACCAAAGCCCAGGATGTGGCATCACAGCCATCTGCTCAGGACATTATATCAAAAAACTCAGGATATTACAACACTAGAACTCAGCATGTTAACACACAGCCCATTACCCAGGTTGTTAAAACACAAAAGACTAATGGCACACACCAAAGACCTCGCCCACACAGGATATTATGAAACAGCTGACTAATCTGCAAACATCAACTCCATCAACTAATCAAGATGTAACAACACAGGCAACCAACCCGCTCACAGCAACAAAGCCAGCACTCCACACTTCCCCACCAGTATTTATAGAGAGATGGCACTCCGATCACGCTTTCCTCGCACAAACACGAAGCTGAAGACACCAGCCTGAAGATGACAAGTGGGACCTCATTGAAACGTCACCAAGATACTGTCAATCTTACATGGGAAAAGACCCAAATACACCAAAACTTGTGTGTGTGTATATATATATATATATATTAATTTGAGTATTGTGAAAATAATACTTATAGACATTTATATAAATATATAGTGTTAATGAATAATAAGTTAGGGTATGAAGAGGGGATTAAGGTATAAAGGTATAAAGAAGAGTTAAGAGAACAAAAAGCATTGTATTCAAGGTACTGCCAAGACTGGTTATAAAGGGAATTGAGTAGATTTGAATTACGTTAAGCATTAATTAAAAGAGTATTGTAAACTTGAAAAACATGACAAGCACTACAATGACAACATTGAGAACAGGAAAGAAAACAACATCAAGCCCATCACTGACACCCTCATCCCCATCAGGTCAGAGAATAATAGAAGGAATGCTGGGGACAGAAAAACAGAGTGTAATATCAAACATGCAAACTATGCAAACAACATTATTGGCCATTCAGGAAACAATGATGAAAATGCAGGAAACAATGTCTAAAAATCATATAGAATTGAAAGAAGATATGAATAAATTGGACAATAAGATAGAGACGATACAACAAACAATTGAGAAAAATGAAGAAAGAATAAAGACAGTGGAAGTGAGGTTGAAACAAACAGAAAAAAAAGTGGACGTAGTAGACAAAAAATTGATGGCAATGAACAAGGGACTCGAAGAATCAATTATCCACTGGGAAATGGAGAGAGCTCCATTCTATCTAAGATTCCAGAATGTAATGGAAGAAAAGGAAGAGGACTTGGGCACTATTATGGCAGAGCTGATAGTGGGAGCGTTACAAAGGGATAGGCAAGAAATAGTATTGGAGATCGACGATGCGTACCAAATTCACACAAACTACACTAGGTGCAATAGACTGCCACGAGACATTCATATAAGATTTGCGAGAAAGAAAGTCAGAGACATAATTTATAAGATTACAAGAGATGACCCAATGATTTATAAGGATAAAGAAAAAAAAAAACACTAAAACAAGTCCCGAAGAAAGTAAGAGAACAGAGAGGAGATTATAGGTTTCTTTTAAAAAAAAAAGTCTTTATTTACATTTTCCATTAAAATCACACATAAAATAATAACACACCATATAAAGAAAAACATACAAAACACACAGACATTACAAATAACACACATGTGATAGATACTGATAGTACCTCACTCGATATATATTCAATGTAATATTATATTCCAGGGGAGTCAAAGCAATTCATTTCTCTATTCATTTCCCTTAGGTCGAACCGACCTCACTTTATTTGTATAGTATAGATTTCTCCCTACTAACCTTTTCACTTAAATTTAATTTATAATTTTCTCTTTTCTAACCAAATATATAATTTTTCCCAGGATAAACATGTTTGTGTTTGGTCTCTATCTTTTAATTTTTTAGTCAATCTGTCTGCTTCTGCACAATCCAAAATCTTTTTTATGATTGTTTCCTCTGTTGGGATATTTTGATTTTTCCAAAATTGCACATAAGTCAATCTCACCGCTGTGATAATATGAATCACCAAATACCATAAATCTTTCTTGATATTATCCGGTTTGGATCCGAGCAAGTATGTCTCTGGTAACCAAGCAATTTTTACATTTAATATCTCATTCAACCATTTTTTTATGACCTTCCAAAATTTCACTGCTTTTGGGCATGTCCACCATTGATAATAGTAAGTGCCTTTTTCTAAACCACATGTCCTGTATACATTTTCGCCAGTCTATCGGGGGATAGGTGCCACCTGTATATCATTTTGTATATGTTTTCTTTATATGCTATAGAAACTACTAATTTCATGTTCTCCCACCATATCCCTTGCCATTTGTCTAAATGAATTGAGTACCCAAAATTTTTCCCCCAAGTGATCATCGTATCCTTAATTATTTCATCCCCTATCTCTAATCTCATTAATAATTTGTAATTTTTAGAAATCATTCTTTTTTCTTGTCCCATCAAAATTTTGTCTAATTCTTGTAGTTCCACATATATACCTCTCCCATCTCTATCTTTTTTAAATTTAGACTGGATCTGCAAATATGTCCACCAATCTAGTTGTATTCCTATTGAGTTTAATTCCTGTTTAGATTTGAGTTTTCCCTGTGCATTCAGTACCTCTTTATATGTTAATTTCTTTGTTGGGTTATAAAGTTTGGGGTATGTTACTGCTTCTATTGGGGATATCCAGCACGGTGTTTTGTTATAGTATTTTTTGCTAATCTTATCCCAGTTTTGAACTAGAATGTGCCTTATATAATGTTTAGTAAACCATTTACTTTGTGTGGTACCGTTTCGCCAAAGTGCCATATGCCAACCCTGTTGTAGGTCATGCCCCTCTAGTTTAAGAAGCCGATTATTGTCTAAAGTGATCCACTCTTTTACCCATACTAACAAGGCTGCCGAGTAATAATTGTCCCAGTTTGGTAAGCCCAGACCTCCTCTTTCTCTTACTTCTTGCATCATCTTTTTTTTAATGCGCGGTTTCTTCCCCTGCCAGATAAATTTAGATACTGTTTGGTTTAATTCCATGAAAAAAAATTTGGATAAATTCGCCGGGGCAGTTTGGAATAAAAAATTAAATTTTGGTAGAATATAAGATTTAATTGTTGTTACTTGGCCTAACAATGAAAGCTGTATTTTGCCCCATTTGTCTAAGTCTTTTCTTGTTTGCATTAATAATTTGTTATAGTTGTCTTCTTGTATACTCGAGCATCTACCCGATAGCCAGACTCCTAAATATTTAGTTTTATTAACTATTTTCAACCCAGTTGCTTCCTGTAATTCCTTTTTATCCTCCTCTAACATATTCTTTGTTAATAGATTTGTTTTCTTTTTGTTGATCAATAATTCTGCTACTGTCCCGAATTCTTCAATCATCTCTAATAAATATGTGCCAGATTTTATCGGTTCCTCCAAGATGAAAGCCATGTCGTCTGCAAAGGCCTGAATTTTATATACCTGTTGTCCAATTCTAAGGCCTTTTATTTTTTCTTCATTTCTTATTTTGCGTAAAAGAGTCTCTAATGATAGGATAAAAAGTAAAGGGGAGAGAGGGCAGCCTTGTCTTGTGCCCTTGTTAATATAAAATTCCTCTGTTAGGTCCCCATTTATCAGCAGTCTGGCCATTCGTTTAGAGTAGATAGTTGGTCGGTGGCTCCGTCGGCGGCAAGCAAAACAGCCCCGTCACACCACGCCTCCTGCCGCCAAACACTGTTCTGTCCCCGTCCTCCACATGCACAAACCCACACAGACAGTCGAGGGTTAAATAATTGGCACACACAAACGGTCCGTTATCAGAGGCTTGGCAGCTCTACGGGAACCGGCTGCCAAGTTCTTTACTATAACAAGAAGGGGGGTGTTCCTCCACCAGATAACAAATGCAATACACACCAGCTGGGGAAAAACAGTCCAATTCACTATCCTTCAGCAGACTGAGGCTTTGCACCAAAGGAGCTTGCAAGAATTAACTTTGTCTGTCACAGAATCTAAACGGCCACCCCCCTCCTTTATATAGCCTGTGGGTTGTGGTCCAGTGACTCAGCTTAATCCCTGGCACGCCTCCTCCTCTGCTGTGATCGTTTAGCATGCCGACGCTGACGTGGGTACAGCCACAACTTGTCTCCCTCATCACTCTCCGACCGATCGGAGACACCTGGCTCCTGGCCAATCTCCTCTCCTTCGGCCGACACCTGAGGAATTGTCAGAGAGGAGGGGCCGGGGGAGGGAGGCCTGGCCGGCTCCTCTCCTTCATGTTCAGAGCCTTCTTCCTCCGATACGATGGGCTCGGGGATCGGAACCATAACAAACACATCCAGCCATGCATGGCCTTTACTCCACCTTTCTTTCTCTTATGGACAAAAAACCTAGTGGACAAAAAAAACCCGAAGCTACCCACTATAGCCAAGACCACCCCCCACGAAACAAGCAGCAGCCACGGTGGCAGCAGTGAAGCATAGGGTGGAGAAACGAAGAATATAAATTGGTAACTACCCATGTTGTACTTTTCAGCCCTAGACAATCATAGTATTTGCAGAGTCCTTGGGAGAAAGGTATGGGGGGGAGAGAATAAGCATATTTCTTTATTGGAACCACTTATCAGACAAAGGAGCAGAACAAAAAAAGCTATCTGGTCCCCATACACTGGATTCAAAGCATCCCTAACCTTGTCATTTCTTTCCATGTACCAATAGCTTTGCCCTCTCCTCTTTCTTGTTTTGAATTTCCTGTCCAATTTTTTGGACAGGATTCCTGTGAATTTTTTGGCTTGTAACCAGAGGTATCTAGGCTCAGACCGTCCCTTCTTCTGTCCTGGACAGGACATTTTATGATGATACAGTTTTCTTCCAGATAAATAATTGATGGACATTCAGTTATAAGGAAGGCAATGTCTCTTTCAATAATAGAAATTAAAACTATTTTATTTTAACAAGAATAAATAAAATTTTCAGAGAAAATTGGGAGAAAATGAAGAGAAAAACCAAGAAATGATATTACAAAAGTTTTTCTTTTTTATTGTTGCTAAATGTATTATTTCAAAAGCGGGGGGGGTGGTGGTGGTGGAAATGAAGGTGCATAAAAGTGCATTTATCACATTTTTCTTAGAACAATTAGCTGAACTCTGCCTTGTTTATCATTATTTTAGGTAGTAAAACCTCAGTATTCAGGTTAAATTGCCATGTTGGCACTTTGCGATAAATATGTGGGTTTTGGGTTGCAGTTTGGGCATTCGGTCTCTAAAATGTTCACCATCACTGGTCTATAGGAATCTTCCTTTATTCAAGGTTATATTTGGTCATTCTAGTAGTATTTGAAAAGAAAACTTTATTTGGCATTTTCTTCTTGGATAATTTGCTATCTATACACTAGAAACTGGTTGCATTATTTGCTAAAGGAAAAGAAAGAATAATGTAAATATTTACTAATTTGCATATATATACATTAAGCAACAGAACTGATTGCCAGTCCTATCAGGCCTGGAGTGTCCTGGAGTGTGCTGGAGTGTGGCAAGTGGTGAACAATGCTGTCAGCCCAGACCTAACGTAAACTGCACAATGGACATCATGGGACTAAGTTCATTCCAGTGTGAATAGTTGTCAGAAAATATTAGAACAATAGAATATGTGTTGTAAATCACAAGCTATGAAATTGTACTTCGGTAATAAAGTGAAACTATAGTTTAACAAAGAACATAAAACTTTTGCCTTCACTAGGAAATTCTTTCAGAGATTTAAAGTGTTGCTTGTTTTCTCTGGGAAGCAAGTGATAGTTTACCTGTTTTTATGTTTTGTTTTGTTCTGTGGTAGTTTAGAATAGTATTCTCTCTCTTTCTCTTTCCCCCTCCCCCCTCAACCCCCTCACACAGACATCATATATCTTTTCTTATATAACAGGTCAGGTTTTCAAAATATATAGTTGTTTATATAATAATAATATAGTTTAGAATGTAATTGCTAATTAGCAATTTATGTATAATGTCACAAACCAATGTATCTATATCTATTAAAATACACTTTCAAGTTTACTAAACTGGATAAAATTTTAAAAATGAAAGTTATTTTTAACTTTTTCTTTTTTTTCAATTTTAAAAAAACTGTACAATTAAACCCAAATAATGTGCGGATAATACAGGGTCAGCTACATGAACATTGAAGGGTCCTCTTTACCTCCTGATCATAAGAAAGAAATATGCTTGTTTGGAGATTTCACTAAGTCAGCTAAATTCCATTTCTGTTAATACATAACGTTTGAGAGACCAAGCTGTCACGGTTGCAAGGACATCCATATGAAGCAGAGTCTTGCCTGCAGGCGTCTTCCAAAAAGCCGCCACAACTGCAGAAGTTGATCCCAATTGGAATCTGAATGATAACCAACACCAGACTCTATTAAATGCCTACCGCCTCTTATGCATAAACAGTTTACGAGAGGCAGCAAAAGGTCCCGTTAATTATGCCAAAACTGCCACCATACTCCAAGAAAAAGATGAGAGTCCTGAGGGCTTTTTGGCCAGACTAATAGAATCCTACAAAGTTCATACTGGGATAAACATAGAAGATCCAGCAAATAGGCACCTGTTAAATGAACGATTTATCACTCAAAGTGCCATGGATAGCAGGAGAAAATTGCAGAGACTAGAAGGAGCTCTAGGGGAAAATACCAGTGAACTCCTGGAAGTTGCCAGAAAGGTCTACCTGAATAGAGATAGAGAAGAGGAAAAAAAGCAAGATATTAAAGAGAGAAAGAGGACTGAAATGTTAGCTTTGGCCCTGGGAGGAGTTACCTTAGGGCCCAACCAATGTGCCATCTGTAAAGAAGAATGACATTGGCAAAGAGAGTGCCCCCATAGAAAGACGGAATCAAGAGGAGTATCCTACGGGCGTGGGCGACCTATGTTTAGAGGAAAAAGTTTTAGAGGAACCCCGAGAGGAGCTTTTAGAAGAAGAAGAGGTACTGACAGACAACAACCCAGCCAGTCATACCAGAATGAGGAAGTAATCGGCCTAGCCAAGATGGAATGGGATGACTGAAGAGGCCAGGGCCCCATGGATCCACCCCCAGAGCCCATGATGGATTTATGGGTGGGAGGATGTCAAGTCTGCATGATGATCGATACTGAAGCCAGTCAATCAGTAATTAATAAACAAGTGGCCCCCTTGTAAAATAAGAAAGTCAGAGTTCAAGGAGTGTCAGGCACAGCTGCCACACACAGCCTCCTGAAATCTGTTAAATGCAAAGTCGGAAACGGCCTAGTAGAACACCAATTTTTGTACATGCCTGAATGCCCAGTCCCACTATTAGAAAGAGACCTACTTTCTAAGATGAGAGCCACTATTTCCTTCAATGACAATGGACAATACCTAACAGTGTCGCACCCAATGGAAGAAACTTGGCGATTAATGTTAATGCAAGATACACCCCCAGAAAATAATTGGGAGGAATTTAATGTTCCCACTCTGTGGGCAGAGGACAATCCCCCTGGGCTAGCTAAATTTGCCTCCCCAGTCGAAGTTAAATTGAAATTGAGATACAAGCCCATCAGAGTGCCTCAGTATTACTTCCCTCAAGAGGCTGCAGAAGCTATTCAAGTTTTAATTGACAAATACTTAGTCGCAGGAATACTAAGGGAAACTCAATCCCCATGGAATACAGCCATTCTGCCTGTTCGGAAACCGGATGGGGGGTGAAAATCTGTTCAAGACCTAAGACCCGTGAATGATGCGGTGGTCACGCTCCATGTGGTAGTCCCAAACCCCTACATTTTTCTGGGAACCATTCCTCATATGGCCGCATGGTTCTCAGTCATAGACTTAAAAGATGCTTTCTTCACTATACCCTTACACCTTGATAGCCAAGACTTGTTTGCCTTTGAGTGGAAAGACTCTAAAACGTATAGAAATTGTCAGTATACTTGGACAGGATTACCCCAAGGTTTTAAGAATTCTCCGACCCTTTTTGGGCACGCCCTTGCCTTGGACTTGCAGTACTTCCAACCTGTTCAGGGAGGGGACTGTCTCCTCCAATATGTAGATGATGTATTAGTAACAGGAACCACTCAGGATAACTGTTTCCAAAATACCCAAACCCTCCTTGAATTACTGAGAAACTGTGGATACAGAGCTTCACAGAAGAAGGCTCAATTAGTAAAAAAGAGGTTACATATTTGGGATACACCAAGGTCAGAGAAATTTAGGTTTACCTCAGAAACAGGCAATTTTGCAACTGCCCCCGCCGAAAAATCAAAAAGAACTGCGAGGCATTTTGGGAGTCATGGGCTTTTGCCACTTATGGATTCCCAATTTTGCCTTACTTGCCAAACCTCTGTACACATCAACCTGGGGAGCAGAAACAGACCCTTTTGAATGAGGCAAGGAGGTTGGCCACACTGTCTTAAAATTCTGGCTGCTGTGGCAGAACTTATGAGAGACACAAACAAACTGACTTTTACCTCAGAAGTAGCAGTCTACACATCCCATGCATTGCAAACCATCCTAGAAAACAAAGGACACTTGTGGATAAGTAACCAGAGGTTGCATAAATACCAGGCACTGCTGTTAGAAAACCCCCAGATAAGTCTTCACCAATGTGCCACTATTAATCCAGCTACCCTCATTCCTGTACCTGATGCATCCCTTCCATTGCATGACTGCCTACATGTATTAGATCATCAGTATTCCTGTAGACCAGACTTGACTGACACCCCTCTTCCAAATGCCCAGCTTACTTGGTTTACTGATGGATCCAGCTTTGTGGAAAATGGAGCTCGTTATGCGGGATATGCTATAGTTAGCCAACATGCAGTCATTGAAAGTGCCCCTCTTCCAGTGGGTACAAGTGCCCAAGCAACTGAATTGTGGGGACTCATCCGAGCATTAGACTTAGCCACAGACAAGACTATTAATGTGTACACAGACAGTAAATATGCCTTCTTGACTATTCAAGCACATGCAGCTATATATAAGGAAAGGGGCTTCACTGACTCTGCAGGCAAACAAATCCAACATGCCCTTTAATTAAAAGATTGATTTTTGCCGCACAATTTCCCAAATCCTTAGCTGTCATCCATTGTCCAGGTCATCAGAAGGCAGACACTCTTGTTGCACAGGGCAATCAATTTGCTGATAGAAAGGCCAAATTGGCAGCACACCAGCCCCTAGATAAAAATGATTATTATCTCTATATGGCACAAGAAATAGAATCCTACATTGAAAGATCACATCCCACATATATTCCTGTGAAGAAGGAAAAGGCCGAAGGAGATCTGAAAGCCACTCTTGTGAAGGGATGGTATACCCTTCCGGAAAACCGCCCGGTAGAGCCAGTTTCCCTTGCCTGGCCTTTAGTATCAGAAGCCCATCAAACCTCACATATAGGCAAGACTGCTTTAGCTCAACAGTTGCAGACAGCATTCTATATTCCTAGCTTACAGGGCCTGGTTGCCAAAGTAACTTCCCAATGCTCTACTTGTGCTCAAGTGAATGCTAAACAAGGACTGCGTTTACCGCCAGGACAGCGGCCTATCTCCTACTTGCCCATGGACTACTTAGTTGTGGACTTTACTGATATGCCCAAATGCAATGGTTATAAAGCATTGCTCATTTTCATTGACACTTACTCTGGATGGATTGAGGCCTTCCCCACTCGAAATAAGTTAGCTATACAAGTAGCACGCTTTCTTTTAAAGGAAATAATCCCTAGATTTGGATGTCCATCTACCATCAATTCAGACAATGGCCCAGAATTTGTGCAACGTGTAAATCGCCACCTAGCTGAAGCTGCAGGCCTGAAATGTGCTTTTCGTTGTGCTTTTCAGCCACAATCCGCAGGAAAAATTGAAAGGATTAATAGATCATTGAAAGCAATTATTACCAAACTATGCTTAGAAACCCACTTGCCATGGCTTCAGGTTTTTCCCATGGCCTTGTACATTTTTAGAACAGCCCCACGAACTAAATACCAGCTGTCTCCTTTTGAACTTCTGAATGGTAGGCCCCCTGCCTTGTTTAAACACCACTTTCAAGGCTGGCCAGATCTAGTTCAAAAGGGGGAAGTGGAAGCAAGGAAATTACTTTTGCAGTTACAACAGCACAACAATCATGTCAACCAACTGAGGCATTATATGCAAGAATGTAGACCTCCCCCTATTACGACTGCAGGTCACAATTACAAACCAGGTGATAGAGTATGGATAAAATACTGGAAAAATGAGCCTTTAAAACCTAGGTGGAAGGGACCGTATACTGTTGTGATGTGTTCACCTCTTGCAGTTAAGACCTTAGAAGGAAAATCCTGGGTCCACTGGACAAGGTTGAAGCCCGCAGGTCAGAGTGATCCTGTCACCTACCAAGTGACAAAAACTGACAAGCCATTGGTGCTGAAGTTCAAGAAGAATACACTCTCTGAGTCCTACCGGCAACGGACTCTCAACGCATGGTGGTGATCGTCAGCCTTGCTGGACCACTCCGGAAGCTGGTTCCTGGTGCATGGCCGAAGCTTGGAACAGAGAAAGACAATATTCCATTTGTAAGATGTATTAGAAATATGGCCAAGTATTAAGGAATGTTAGCATATGTAGTCTAAGCTTAGTAATTTTAGGCATAGTGAATTTCATCATCTTAACTGTAATTTGTTGTGTTGGACGCCTACTCTTTTGGTATCAACCCCAATCCAGAAGGGTTGGTGCTCAATCAAACCTCATTAATTGTGAGAGAAGCCGGTGCCAAACTAGAGATATTAATGTTTTAATTTTTATTTTATTTTATTTTAAATTTGATTTATATGCCGCCCTTCTCCGGAGACTCAGGGCGGCTTACAGTGCGCTAAGCAATAGCCTTCATACTTTTGTATATTTATACAAAGTCAGCTTATTGCCCCCACAAACTGGGTCCTGGTTCCTTTGAGGAAATTTGGGAGTGGGGACTTTGGGCCGCCGTTATCCTAGTTCTAGGACTGTGGATACTGTATTCCCTACATAGGAACTGGCTCTGTGGGATACCTAGGATTGCTTTTGTTCCCCTTTCCCAATTTACACCTACCCCTGACCCATTTGCTGATGTGGTACGGGTATAAAATAAGGGTCTTGCATTCTTAAGGCCTTGTGTATGTAGGAAGAAGGTCATTATGATTTATTTGTGGCTTTGGGTAATATTAGCTAAGGGTCTAGTGAGTGATACTATCTTGAACAGTAGTTCCCAATGTTGTGTGGGTGTCCAAGAAATCCCCCTTGTCCCTGCGGAAGGATTTGAAGATGTTGAGAATCCCAGGGGACCAAGCAGCATCAGGACACTGAGTGGGGACACTTTGGGTCAAGTCCACTTTGGGTCAAGTCTGTGGCATCAGAAGGTGGGGTGGGTACCTTAGACCTAAACCAACCCCTAGACCTGGGGTCAAGCGTTTGAGAATCCCGGTAAAGGGGGGAATAGAAAGGGAGAACGGGCCCCTGCAACAATTGAGAAGAGGATACTACATAGCAAGGATACTGATATTGGGTCAAAACCTAGTTAATCAGTATGACCCTACCCTAGGTCAAAAATGCTGGTTGTGTTTATCTGCCGGCCCTTCATCTTATCATGCCGTTCCTGTCAAGCCACAGCTCTGGCTAGGGCTAGGACAAAGGCTACAATAGTCCTTGAAAAAGATAGTAGAAACAAAGCACCAGTATCTCTGTTGCAAGGAGATTTTTATAAGGCATTCAAACGGCTGGGAAAAAGCTGCCTCCCTATTGCCAGCCCAATAGCCACGGGTGTGGAACTCATAGGGTCACCCTCTGTGTGTAAAGAGACATCAGAAACCTGGTAGGCCTGTAGGATCCCTGACAGAAGAACAATGTCCATCAGAAGTGTACCTTGGTCCTAGAATGAACCTTAGGGATGTAAAACTAACCAAATATCTTTTTCCTTCTGCACACCACTCATTTCACCATAAAGGTCACTTTCTCATTACCACCAGCTGCCACCATCACAAGATGGGGAGGATGGAAGGGGTCCTGGAATGTATCCCAGGAAAGGTGCCCCAGTCTATTCCAGCCCCCTCGCTTCCCTATCTGGCTCTCCATTAGGTCCAGCACAGGTTTATGTGTCCTCTTTCCCCCTGGGAATACTACCTCCCGGTATCTTTTTGAAGGCCCAATCCTCAGAGATAAGCAAAAGGACCTTTCATTAGAACTCCCATTACAGCCGCTGGTTGGAATGTTTGTGGCAGGGACTTTGGGGGTCTGGACTAATGAAAAGAACCATCAGACCCATGCTTTCTCCATGAACATAGGCATGTGTGTAGGGGAAAAGGGAGTATTCTTCTTATGCGGAAAGGATGCGTCTTTATGTTTGCCAACAAATTGGACTGGAACATGCACACTAGTACACCTTTTTCCTAAAATAGGTGTTGTAAGCAGAGAATATACCATCCCTGTTCCTCTCATGGGGCATGTTCAGAGACGGGTGCCATTCCTAGTCCCACTATTAGTAATCATGGGAATAGGAACTGCAGTTGGAACAGGTATAGGTGGAATGACACACTCCATAATACAGTTTCGGCAATTGTCAGAGGAGCTTCAAGAGAGCCTGAACCAAATTGCTGGAACCCTGGTAGAGGTCCAAGACCAGATAGTTTCTTTGGCAGCAGTGGTCTTGCAAAACAGACGTACCTTAGACCTCCTAACTGCAGAGAAAGGAGGGGTGTGTGTATTTCTGGGAGAAGATTGTTGTTTCTACATGAATAAATCAGGTGTGGTCAGAGAAGTTGCCAAGGAATTGCAGGATAGGGCTTCCAAGATAGGCCAGAGGTTACAAACATCAGACATGTGGTTTTCTTGGGTGCCTGGATCTGGGTGGATTAAACAGATGTTATTCTTGCTGATATATGCTGTGGCCGGCCTAGCCTTTATTCCTTGTGCAATCCCTGTGCTCAAACAGCTATCTATAAGAGCTGTGAAAGAGATACAGACTGAGAAGGAGTTAATTTTGAGGAACTGCCTTCTTGATCATCAGATTAGCCCCAATTCTGTGGAGGAAAATAAAGACTCTGATGCAGACACATATGTAGAAATTGAACCTGGGAAAGAATGGAGAGAGTATCTCCAAGTATTAAGGAGTGAAGATCATGAAATACCTATTCCTTGCCTGGATTAGGCATATTTTGCTAGATATTATATGCTTGCTTTGATTATTATAAAAAGTATAGAATGTTATCTACTGAAGAGTTAGACATATAGGGAATAGTGGAAGTTTCTGCATGGAAAACTTCCAAAGGGGGAAATAATGTGGGGATAATACAGGGTCAGCAACATGAACATTGAAGGGCCCTCTTTACCTCCTGATCATAAGAAAGAAATATGCTTGTTTGGAGATTTCACCAAGTCAGCTAAATTCCATTTCTGTTAATACATAACGTCTGAGAGACCAAGCTGTCATGGTTGCAAGGACATCCATATGAAGCAGAGTCACTTATTAACCAAAGCAGCCATTAACCTACGCATCAACAATCACAAAATTAATAAAGGATGTTTAGCTAAAATGATCTCATGTACTAGAAATTAATGTAGGAATTTAGTAATATAGAAAACTGATGAAAGTATCAATTATCACCTAACAAATATATGTTAACCATATATGGAAAGCTGCTGTGCTCACATCAAACCCTTTGTCATGTTAAAGTATAAAAAGCAATTGTATCAGAGCTCTTCTTTGTTCAAAATTGCAGATACAAATCAGATTCTGAAACTGCGCAATAAACTGTCTCTGGCTGACCAGGAATGTTGTTTGGTCTCATCATTCAATAACACAGAAACATAAGAAACTTTGCTTTTAGGCCCTACAAAGCTAATAAAGCAGGATTTAAATACATTCAAAAGCTGAACTTTGGAACAAAGGATTGCTTTACTCCTTGTAAGTCGCCCTGAGTCTCCGGAGAAGGGCGGTATATAAATCAATTTTTTTAAATAAAATAGGTACAAAATGTAGATACACATCAAAGCTCAGCAAATAAAGACACAATAACAATATTTTTTGCATTTGTAACTTACTGAGTTGTAGAGATTTGCATTGTGAATGCTGGACCATCAAATGTCCATACTTGCCCAGCTCTGGTAGTCCTAGGATTGGTTCAGTAGCATCCTCAGGGTGGCTCAGAATGGGCAATAAATTATATTGCAATCCAAGCTTGTATCAATATTGCAGATACATTCAAAAGTACGATGTTTGGATTGTGATGAATTTTGCTCTTTTGACCCTCCTAGATACTATTGACTTCCTCCTAAAAGCTTGAAGACAAGTAACAAATGTAATAAGGATAAAATAAATTGCATACATAAACTGTCTTTAAACTATTTAAACTGTCTTGTCTGGTTTGGTACAGCAACCAAACAGAACAGATACAGATTTCAACAGATAGTTAGGACTGCAGAAAAAACAACTACAACCAGCCTGCCTTCCATTGAGACTTGTATACTGCATGAGCCAGAAAAAGGGCTGAGAAAATATCTACAGACACCTCACATCCTGGACATAAACTGTTTCAACTCGTCCCCTCAGGATGTGCAATAGAGAATTGCATGCCGAAATAACTATTTATTTATTTATTTATTTATTTATTTATTATATTTATATACCGCTCTACTCCCGGGGGACTCAGGGTGGTGTACAGACAAATGATAAAATACATATAATACAAATATTTTAAAGATTGATTAAAATACAATTAAATAATTTGGTCTTGAACCTAAAATTAAAACTCTAAATTTATGAGATTAAGATTTAAGAATTTAAGAGCAGTTTTAGAAGAGGTTAGTCCAGGCCAGCCTGCTGGAATAGAAACGTCTTGAGGGCACGGCGGAAAGCGCGAAGATCCAGGATTGTCCGTATCTCCGGGGGGAGCTTGTTCCATATGGTGGGTGCCCCCACAGAGAAGGCTCTCCCCCTGGGGGCCGCCAGTCAACATTGTTTGATCGATGGCACCCTGAGAAGCCCCTCTCTATGGGAGCGTACTGGTCGGTGAGAGGCTACTGGTGGCAGGACGCAGTCTCGTAGCCATGGAGTGCTCTAAAGGTGGTGACCAAAACCTTGAAGCGCACCCGGAAGAACACAGGTAGTTCCTGTGCAGTGCAGCTTCTGCAGAAGGGGTGTCACATGGGAGCGCCACGTAACTCCCATAACGACCTGCACGGCCGCATTCTGGACCAACTGGAGCCTCCGGGTGCTCTTCAAGGGGAGCTCCATGTACAGAGCATTGCAGTAGTCCAGTCGGGAAGTGACAAGGGCATGAGTGACCGTAGAACTAGACATAAAGACAGTTTTTTCCCTTGTAACATCACTCTGCTTGACACCTAATTATCACAATACTGTCTTATATATAAAGACATTTACCCATGTAGTATGGCTGTATTGCTATTATCTTTCTCATCTTTTCTACTACCTTCTCCTATTGGTATTTTGTAATTATATCTGTTGTTTGTATGTACAGTGAGAGCTTATGCACCAGAGACAAATTTCTTGTGTCCAATCACACTTGGCCAATAACGTATTCTATTATAGACGTATTTAAAATATGAAAATAAATGTTCTTATCATTTGTGCAATGAATTGTGATGAAATGAACTCTGGATTCCCAGGAGGGAGGGAGTGCATTCCAGAGGAGCAAAAGACAATTCAGTTCAATAATTTGTGAGGATGAAGACAGCTACTTCCTAATAGTTTCCAGAGTACATGTATTGTGGGTAGTAGTCTGTTTAGTTTGGCAAGATTCTGTCTATGGAACAATAAAGGAATCTGCTTGGAAAAATCACTATGTAGAAATACATGTTAGATTTAGAAATAAAGAGGAGAGGAGAGGAGAGGAGAGGAGAGGAGAGGAGAGGAGAGGAGAGGAGAGGAGAGGATAGAATAGAATAGAATAGAATAGAATAGAATAGAATAGAATAGAAT